>JAJOOR010016586.1:0-25307 GCA_036250505.1 Solanum acaule
TGCAATCATTCTTAAATAAACTACATAACTAGTTGGCATAGCTTTAGAATGAATACAAAGTAGGAACAAACACCAGTACTTTTTTTTCTTTTCAGAATCTTGTATCTTTTCTCAAGTAGTATTCATTTCAATATGTATTTTATTTGTATTTGTATTTGTATTTGTATTTGTATTCATTCTAGTTTTTATGTAGTATTTTGTATAATAATATATAAAATACAAAAAACAGTATGATGAAAAACTGATAATGAAATATAAAACTGAAAAGGAATAAGTAAATATTTGTTGCAATCATTCTTAAATAAACTACATAACTAGTTGGCATAGCTTTAGAATGAATACAAAGTAGGAACAAACACCAGTACTTTTTTTTCTTTTCAGAATCTTGTATCTTTTCTCAAGTAGTATTCATTTCAATATGTATTTTATTTGTATTTGTATTTGTATTTGTATTTGTATTCATTCTAGTTTTTATGTAGTATTTTGTATAATAATATATAAAATACAAAAAACAGTATGATGAAAAACTGATAATGAAATATAAAACTGAAAAGGAATAAGTAAATATTTGTTGCAATCATTCTTAAATAAACTACATAACTAGTTGGCATAGCTTTAGAATGAATACAAAGTAGGAACAAACACCAGATTCATAAACCATGCAACATGATTTTTGAATGAATACAAATATTAATAGCATACATACAGTTTTGAATACAAATTGAGAAAGGATACAAAATTCTGAAAAACTTTTATAAAAAACAAAACAAACTAATAGGAAGTTGTTCTTCCAATAAATAAAATACATATCTAGTTGACATACCTTTGGGATGAATTCAAATTATGAACAAATACAAGATTCATAAACTATGTAACATGAGATTTTGAATGAATACAAATATTGATAGTGTACATACTGATTTGAATATTAATTGAGAAAGGATACAAAATTCTAAAAAAAAATTATAAATACAAAACAAACTAATAGGAAATTGTTCTTCCTCAACTTGGTCTTCAACAAGATTTTTGGAAATTTTCAGCACCCAAATATTTTTTATTTTTATTTTATTGATAGTGTCTTTACATAATAGAGGAAAATTTCAAAAGATATTTGGTGACAATGTATTTAACCTTTATCGGTGGGTGAAAAATATTTTGAAAGAATTGTGAGATTTCTTGAACTAATTGGAGGAAAATAGAAGAAGTTTTTAGACAAAGAAAGGAGAGAACAATGGTGAAAAACTCAAGAGAGAGAAAGGAAGAATTTGGGGTAAAAACCTAGAAAGAGGGGAAAGTGGGTGATGAAAGTTTTTTTTCTTCTTTTTCACGGATAATTCAAAGTTATATAAGAAGAAGCTAATTACAAATTTGGAATTAACTATTAATTTTATCATTAAATATTTTGTTTAATTAGAAGATGTGTGTTCTTGTCTTAGTCGAGGTGTGATGTATAATCTGACCCTGTCCAATTGGTTGTTGAGTTATGCCAATCATTCTTCCACGTCTCACATCTGTTTTACTCAAGTGTCCATGTTATTTTTTTTATCTAAATAAATTATTTAATTGAACAAGTATAATTACACAATTAAATCTTTTAAATTCTAAGGAGGAGAAAGGACAAGGAGGAAATTAGAGATATTTACATAATTTAAACTATAGTTGAATACAAACATACAAACCACTGCCTTCTTGTGTACAAGCAAGACTACTACTACAAAACGTTTTTTTTTAATTGTAAGGCGCATGTCGACGTGCGCCTTGTAAGGTGTATGTCAAGTTGCGCTTTACAACTTCTGATTTCACACCGTTCGTCTTTCATTCAAATGTTGTCCTTTTGGTTTGATCCTTACATTTTTGTTGCCCTTTCAGAAAATTTGCTCAATTTTTTTACCCTTTTGACTCTGGACTCTATTTTACTTCACAGTGAAAACTATAAATTGTATCCAAGTGATCAAAATTGTATTACATGACTGCTAAATATATTTTTCTTTTATTTGTATTGCAAAAAAATTACTGTTTGTATCCCAATATATATATGTGTATATATATATATATACTCTTATTGTGTCATTGGCTAATGAATAATTTCTAAACAAGAAACCTTAATGATACAATATATATATATATATATATATATATAGAGAGAGAGAGAGAGAGAGAGAGAGAGACACACACACACACATATTGATTTAGTATCATTTAAGCGAAATTATCAGTCTTAATGATATCAAAATAGTATAATATAATGATTTAGTATCAGTTAAGCGAAATAATCAATCTTTATACCAATACAATATCATATACCGATTTAATATCAGTTAAGCGAAATTTTCACTTGGGGTATCTATTGTAATTATTTGAGGGGGGGGGGGGGGAGGGAGGAGGGAGGCATCAACGTAAGGGGTATATATTTATAATTAATTTCTATTGATGAAGCATTTGCTTAGTTTTCGCTTCATTAATTTTCCCAATTAAGTTCTTTATAGCACAAAATAATACCTCCTACAATCAACTAAGAAAGTAACCATGATATTATTTTGGAACAAAAAAGAAAGTAACTATTACAATAAAAAAAATTGTTTAGATATATTCTCTTATTATATAAGATAGACTTCACGTTGAGGCACGTCTCCATCGATGTGCCTACTTCAGTGTGTTCAGAAAAAAAATTTAAAAAATTACTTTTTTTATTCTACTTTAATTTAATTAGTGTATAATTTTTTTGAAATTATGGAATCCGTTTTAGCTTTGACTTTTAGTTTAATAAGAGAGACTTCATGCTGGAGCAGGCGCCTCTCCGTCGACGTGCCTGCTTCAGCGTGTTTGGAATTTATTTTTAAAATAATTATTTCTTTTGTTCTACTTTAAAATAATTAGTGTATAATTTTTTTGAAATTATGGAATCCGTTTTAGCTTTGACTTTTATTTTTAAATTCATATTCTTTAGTTATAACTTTATTATTTTAAATGTTGATAATATTTGTTTATATCTTGTAACTACTTTGAATAAAAAAATCAACGATCGATGACTAATAATACTTTAATCATGGGCATCTTAATGGACCTCTTCACATTAAATTTGCAAAAACAAAAAATAGAAAAAAATAAAAAAATTATTTCTTTTGTTCTAATTTAATTTAATTAGTGTATAATTTTTTTGAGATTATGAAATCCATTTTAGCTATGAATTTTAGTTTTAAATTCATATTCTTTAGTTATAGCTTTATTATTTTGAATGTCGGTAATATTTGTTTATACCTTGTAACTACTTTGAGTAAAAATATCAATGATCGATGATGAAAATTTTTTTAGCTATGGACATCTTAATGGACCTCTTCACATTAAATTTGCGTAAACAAAAAATAATTAGCAATTTAAATATCTAAAAATCATATTGAAATTTAATTAACTTTCTAAATTCTATCTATATCACATAAATTAAAATAAAAAAATAACAGATATTGGACTCATGCTAGCACGGACACCTGTGTCTAGTCTTAATATTGGACCAAGTTCTTTAGTTATAGCAGTTGCTTCTTCTTGGAGACTTTAGTGAAGGATTCTTCTCACTTTGATGTCTCTATCTTGGATGTGGTAAAATTCTTAAGTTTTATTTTGTGTCTTTATGTAGTATTATATAGTCTTCTTGTAGTTCATCAATATCTAAACATGAATTGGTTCCCATGGAATTTTTATGTGGATTATACTTCTTGGTGTCCTCTTTGCAATTGAATAGGAAGCTCATGCTTTTGGTGCTCCTACTTTGAGTTATTGATTTTCTACCACACATACTCAAAGCTGAAAAGGTTGAGCGAGACATAATATGAGCTAACTTTGAAAGAATACATATACTAATACTGAGATATTTTGGCCATTATTTTTTCACATATTATAATTTGGTGAGTTATATTTCCAATGGAACAAGAATCTTGTCATTCCGATATTCCTACGCCGTGTTATTGATGTTCTATACAAATGCTCAAAGTTGAAAAGTTGAGCGAGGAAGAATTCAAGCTAACTTTTAAAAAATAGTTGTACCAATACAAATATCTTTTGGTCATGATTTTTATATATGTTGTATTTCTATGAGTTATCTTTCTAAAAGAACAAGAAACTGATCATTCCGACGCTCCTACACTAGGACCCGAGAGGCCATAGATTTTTCAAGTAAAATTTAGGAGAAATTTTGGCAAATAGTATTTGTCTATATAATTTGCCATTATTTGGCAAATAATCCAAATTCCCAATACTAGAAAAAACTAGTATTTGGGTCAAATCTCATTATTTGAGAACTTTTAAAAATTCAAATTCTACACTAAACTTTTATCTTTTACAAAAACACCCTCTATAGTATTTGTTTGCGTTGTATTACATAATTTTTTACGTGAAAATCAAAGCAGTGATGAAATATTCAGTGAATATGAAAGTGATGATATGGTTGTTCATGAAAATGACGAACAATTGTCTTGGGGTGATAAAGTCATGTGCTTCGTCTACTTCACGATGTATGGAATGATGCTTGTTGCACTCACTTTAAATTATTGCATTGCTCCAATGTCATGGACACTACTTGTTACTTGCTGCAACGAAGATCCAATTGACTTGTTGCGGAAGTCATGAATCTTGTTACGTCGACATTTCTATCTTGCTATGTAATACAAACTTATGGTTAATTTTGATAGTTTTTAAAACTTATGGGTATAAATCATATTTCTTAAAAAAGTGAAATATATTTCTCAAATTATGGCCAAACACATGGTGAAATTTCACTCAAATTCTCACCCAAATAATATTTGCCAAAAATATTTGGAAAACTATGGCCAAACGCTAGCTAAGTGATTGATTTTCTATCATCGCTACATCCTGAAAAATTGAGCGAGGTAGAATTCAAATGAACTTTGAAAAAAGTCTTTACTAATCCAGAAATCCTTTGGCCACAACTTTTACATATATTATATTCTTATGAATTATGCGTCCAATGGAACAAGAAGCTCGTTATTCCGGCATTGCTACATCAAGTTATTAATTTTCTACCACAGATGTTCAAAGCTGGAAAGTTGCACGAGATAGAATTCGAGCAAAATATTTTTAGAAGAATCTATACAAATGCAAAGATCTTTTAGCCATGTTTTTTATACATATTTTAGCTTTGTGAGTTATCATTTCAACGGCACAAGTTACTCATAGTTTTGAGTTATTTATCTCCTGCCATGAATATGAAAGCGCAAGGGTCTACATGATTGAAAATAAGTTATATAGCACAAAAAGACATTCAAACACAAAGCAAAAGAAAAAGAAATTTTAGGAAAAAATGTCTCTTTTATTTCATCAAAGAGGATTGTCACTACATCATAAATAGAAAAAGAAAAAGAAAAAGAAAAAGGAAAAGAGCATTCTTATGCAGAACACAAGATTAAGGAAAAAAATTATGGCTAAGAATTTGGTGGCGACTTGTCTCAACATCCTTCTTTAACTTAGCTAATTCTTTTATTTCTATTTCCGACAAGGAACTAATTTTCTCGATGACATGAATGCCATTCCACTGTTACTAATACTCTCTTGATTTTTCAACAGTCTCTTTTGATGCTCCTTTATAAGGGAAGTGGTCTTTTTCTTCATAGAATTCCAAACTTCTAGATCATTTTCATCTCTTGCAAGGACTTTTTGAAGCTTTCCCAAATGTTTGTCTATATTAATTTTCTCCTCATTCACAGTATGAAGGCATTGTTTTGCAACAAAAAATTGTTAGGGTTTTTCCATGATTTTCTTACCATATATGAGTTTTAATTTTCTCGGGAAAGAAAGTCAAAGCACTACTATAATTGCTTTTACATTTCCTAAAAGGAAAATGTAACTCTCTTTCATATTTAATTATTCTTTCTTTAAAGGAAAAGTTTGAAACTCTATAAACTAACGACCCCTTTTTGATGAGTGATATATTTGCACTCTTTTGAAGTCTATTTAGCTCAATAATTAGTGTCAATGGACAAGAAAATGGACAAGGCAAGGATTGATGTTAGAAAAAATGGCCAAAAATGCAAAAAGAAGTGCAAACTATACATTGTTGATCGTCAAACAAGAAAGGCGGATCGCCAAGTAAGCATGACCTCGCTCAAAATGACAATGCAGAGCACTTGTGTCTATCGAGACATGTCAGCAAACTCCAAAAGAGAAGGTGATTTTCCGAATGTGACAGGCATACTCAAATGAGTTCGTTGATTGAGGTTCAAACACCTGAAGCCCAAATCATGAGAAGACGAGCTGAAGCACAAGAGACGATTCACCGAACGAGCTCGGCGAGTCTAACTAATGTAGCCGAATTATGAGTCACACATTGAGTTTTTGGGTAAAATTTTGAAAAACTATAAATATTTCGAGAGTTCTAGAGATTAGAAAGAGTGAGAAATAGTGAGAAATGAAGAAAATTCTGGAGATTAGAAAGAGTGAGAAATATTTTGAGTTTTGAAAGAAACACTTGTATTTTGTGAAGAATACTTTCTAGCTTTTGGGAGTTTTTAACTTTGCTCTTGAATTTGATAAATTAAAGTTGAATGCAAAGTGGGTTTGTTTGTAATTTCTTAATTTCATGCTACCCATGATTGCTTTCATGGAAGGTATAATTTCTTTGATTTTTATGACTGATGGCTAAAACCACAAGATCTAGGGGTGCATTTATGGGGTTGGGGTTGACTTTGGTCAACATTCGGGGTTCGGAAGCTCAAATCGGAATTTCGACAGTTCCGTTGGATTTGGGAAAAGATTTGGCTTAGGATCGGTTGAATTTTCACATGTCCCGAGCTTGATTTACCCTGTTTAGGTGCTATGTTTGTTTCTTGTGACTTTCATGGATTTCGGGTCAGGGAAATCTCGGATTCATGTTTTGATTACTTGTTGGATTAGATTGTGTCTTTGGATATCGTTCGGAAAGGAAAACTTCAAGTCTCAGATTGAATTTTGATTGAATTAAGGCAAGTGAACTTCTAAACCTTGTAAAATTTGTAGAATTTTATATTTCCCTTCCTTGTGTATGTTGGGGAGTAATGAGAATGAGGTGATGAGTTCAATTACTCTATTTTAATTGATTTTAATGATTGCAAAGGGGATTAAATGAAAAAGGCAACATGTTGATAGTTGTGTTTTGTGAATTGCCTTGATATTGATCCTAATTTGTTGATTGATGAAATCCTTTGATGGCATTATTGTGGACTTGAATTGCTTGAGTGTATCGTCTCTTTCTTGTGTGAAATTGCTTATTTGCATTGATTTATGTACACAGTGACGAGATATGTGGTGATTATGCTGATGAAAATGGTTCCGACAAGTGACATCATGAATCGATGGAAAATGGTTCCGGCGAGTGACATCATGTAAAGACGATGGGAAATGGTTCCGACGAGTGGTATTGTGCCGATGAAAAATGGTTCTGGCAAGTGTTTGACTATTGTGATTTGATGAACTTGATACTTGTGATTGAGATAATTGATGTTTATGATTGACATATTTGATACTTGTAATTGATTAATTTGATACTTGTTAATTACTAAACTGTGACTGTTGGACTATGATTGTTAAGCCTTGTGAGATGTGTATTGTAAACTATTAGGTTGGGATGATTTCTCTGTAGGTTGTAGTTGAGGCGATTCGGTTGGGATGAAAGGAGTATTCATATTCTAGCTTAGTTTTATCTTGTTTAGTGGGTTGCTTGCTGAGTACCGTGTTGTTTGGTATTCACTATTTGCTTCTACACTTGTGTAGGTTCCGAGCCCGGACCCGTGTGATCATTCTTCTTCATCTTTCTCTGAGACATTTTCAGAGGATTTTGAGAGGTAGTTGGTTGTCATCCCGGCGGGCCCTCTTATTCCCTATTTTATATTTTGTACTATTCGAGAAACAAATCATCGAAACTTGTATCTATCTTTCAATTATGTTTTCATACATCGAAGCTTGTACAAGTGACAATTTGATTTTGGATGTCTATGAAATAGAGTAAGTTCTCTGCACTTATGCTATTGTTAATTTATTTTCCGCATTTCTTTTGTATTGTTAGTTTGAGGTTGACTTATTTTGGTGGATTTAGACGCGTGTTATCACGTCTATTTCTAGATTGTGACATTAATATTACATTATATCTCTTTATAATATTTATATTTAATTTATCGATAAAATACACATGCAATACATATGTTCGGACACTAGTTATTTGGATAAACAACAAATGCCTAGTCTTAGGACTAGATATGACAAAACTATTTTATTTTTTTGGTTAGTTGAAAGCTCTCTTTGGAGTAGGATATTCGAGGTCAGGCAAAACCCCTTTTCTTTTTTCTGTTGAAATACAATAAATACTATCTTCTCATAATTTAACCAAAAAATAATAGCAGTAACCGCCCGAAAATCATATTTTACTAGGAAACAATTTATGTTATTTTAACATCGATTTCTTAATTTATGGAAATAAAGTAATAAGTACTTAATTAAGTATCAAGAAACATAAATATAGTAGGAAAAGAAAGATTTTCATAAAATTATTAAGGCACTTGGGTATTTTAACCCTTGAAATTATTTATTTATGGTCAACAACGTTAGTTTTAGAAACAATTATTAATTACCATACTGAAACTTTCAGCGTATGTACAAAGAAAAACCTAAGGGTACAAAACAATTAACACAAACACATACCATGCTACACTCCATTAATTAAAAAAAATATAAAAATATGGTAAGTATTTTTTATTTTTTTTTGGCAATATGTTTAGTTTACCTTGGTTCACAGTGTCTGTTACCTTAAATAATTAACTACTACTATAAAAGCCTCCCTTGAGAACCTCATAAGCTCATTTTTTTTTCAAATCACTAGTAATCAGACTCAGAGATCTTAATTCTTTGTTAGTTGTCGTAAAAGTGTAGTTATGGCTTTCTTTAGAAAACCAATATTGCTGGTCATGTTGGTGGTGATGATGACTACCTTGGGATCTACTACGGCGACTGTGTATGAAGTTGGTGATTCTTCGGGATGGACTTTCAACTACAACTATGAACAATGGGCCGCTTCAAAGCATTTTCAACTTGGCGATGCTCTCAGTAAGATTTTCTATCAAAATAACTATTCAACAGCTTAAATTAAAAATAAACCGTGATCATTATATAAAATATACATAATCCATGCATGTATAATATGTATATAATTAGTGTATAATTAATATATATCGATTAAAAAAATAAATAGTGAATACGATTAGTTATTTTGTAAGAAGTACCCATCTTTTTTGTTATTTCCATCGATTTGTGCATTGTAAGTTTGTAACAATAATATTGCAAAAGTTTTGTTGTTTATTTCTTGAGTTGTTGTGACCACCTAATCATTTTTAAGGCATTTGTTCATTATTTTTTATTAACTTGAATTTTCTTGCATTAGATCACTTAGGGATCCTTTAACTATTGGTTCAAAGTAATTAATTATTCATTTATTAAAACTAACCTAACTAGCATCATATTTGGTAATATTTTTGTTTTTATACATTCTACTAAACCGCCCCTTAATGTTAGTAGAACTAACGATATATAATTATTTGACATGCAGTTTTCAATTACGATCCACACTTTCACAACGTAAGGCAAGTAGACAAGAAGAACTACAACGATTGCACGGATCATAACCCAATGGCTAGCTTCAACACGGGCAGCGATACACTCACACTCGAAACACCGGGCATATACTACTTTATGTGTGATATTCCTGGTCATTGTGCATCGGGACTCAGATTTCAAATCAAAATCGATATGCCAAGGATTCTACCCGCGGACCCAGAAACACCTCCTCCTCCTTCTCCTGATCCTTATAAGAGTTTTCCTAATATTCCTGGTTATCCCGCTAAAAATCCTGCTACTTCTAGCAATGCTGGTTCATTATTCGAGTGTACGTGGTCGTGCAAGAACATGTTATTGACAGTGTTTTTTGTTAGCTCTATGTTTTTAAGCATGGTTTAGAAAATAAACTACATATGGCTAGGTCAATTTTTGTTTTTGATGGAGTTAATGGTTATGTTAGTGTTTATTTTTTTGCATTTGGAAGAGTTATATTGGTAGTCATTTAATAGTATTAACTTTTTGTAAGTGAGTTTTGCAATTTGCACCATTTATTGTAATTACTAGATTGAGTGTTGTAGATGAAATCTGGAATTTAATTGATTTTGTATGACTTATTTTACTTGCAGAATTTTCATAAGAGAAAATGTTCATCCACCAAATGTGTGTTTAATATGAAATACTCCTTCTCCCTAATTACTTGTCCACTTTTGAATCGACACACTTATTAAAACAAACAATGATTGACATAATGAGTTTACCATTTTACCCTTATTACTTATGAATTAGATGAATTAAAAACTTAAGATTTTCAAAAATGTCTACTTTTTTAAAATTAATTAATTGAGGGTATAATAGGTAAAAACAAAAATTGTCATTTCTTGATTTGTCAAAATAGACAAGTAATTAGGAACAACTAAAAAAGAAAAAGTGGACAAGTAATTAGAAGATACAATCAGATACTCACATTCCTTAAAACTAGGATTGATTTAGAGACTATTTGACATTGCTGCTAAAAACAACTTATTTTTAGAAGTACTTTTTCAAAATGACTTTTTAGAAAAGTGCTTCTGAAAAAAAAAAACAATATGTATTTGACTAATTCATTTGAAAAGTGTTTTTCATTAGCAAATTGCGTTCATCTAATTTTAAAAAAAAGTGCTTTTAAGAGTCAAATTACAAAAAAGAACAATTATTAATGTACTTCTAATATTAAAATTATTTTTATAGAGAGAAACTATTTTAAAGAGTATAAATAAAAATGATGTAACGGATATGATCAATTTTGAAGTGCAAAATTACAGTTAAAGAGTATAAATTAAAATGATGAAATATTTCATCAAAGAACATATGCGGTCGAGTGGCAAAATTATCTTAAGCCATTGGAAATACCTCGATTCAATATGAAGTATCTACATCTTTTATGTATATTTTTAAAAAATCAGTTTTAAAAACCAGCGGACAAGGTCGGTTGTTCTCACGACCCAGACCATCGTTATTGGCACCCACACTAACCCTTCGGTGGAAGAACCACTACTACAACTCAAACCAAGCAACTAAACCAAAAACTAAAGCATTAAGGATACGAAACAAGTTAAATACTAAGAAAGAAATAAGGAGTTCCCATAAACTCCAAACGAAAGTATATCAACTAAACAAATGCGGAAATAATACCTAGAGCCTGAAAGTCAATGTACCAAAACATCTAAAGTTCAACAAGTCTAAACAAGAAGGGATACAACACTAACTAATGAACTAATCAACTAACTAGAAAAGTCTAAGACCGAAATGGTGGACATAGACGAAAGAGAACGCATGGTAGCCCGGAAGAACTAGCTCACCCTTGAGTTCGAAAATGGTCATTGATCTTCCAAGTGAGGTCTGTCAATAGCCGCCGGAAGATGCCCTGTACTCAACAAAAATAAGAGCAAGTGCAGTATCAGTACACAACCACAGTGTACTGGTAGGCTCTCGCGGCTATCCCACTAAGTGTAACATAAGCAAGCCAATACAGCAATATAAACACATGCATATATCGAACATAAACAATATTATCAACATTTATGAACAACGAACAACTTCACATTTCTCAAATACACAATTATGACAAGTCATTGGTCCTCTCATGAAAACCAAACCCAAACAGTTAGCATACCGAAACGTGGTACCCGATCCAATGTTTATATCGGAATGTGACAATCGATCCCATAATTATGCCGAAACGTAGCAACCGATCCCAATTAGTTATGCCAGAACGTGGCAGCCAATCCATTCAACACACCACAATCACAATCACAAGTATATCCTCAAGATCATACAATTAAGTCATGATTTCATGGTAACCATCATTCATCTATCTCATAAGTGTGATCAATAATGCAACATTCATATACATCCATGTATCATAATGAAGCAAGAACAAACATGCATCACACAATCATAGAATCACAACCATCACCTACCTCGAAACAAGCTTGAAACCCTAAGAAACTTGATCTTTCCTTTTCTGGATTCGTTTCGCTTGTTCTTGGTCTACAAACAATCAATATAATACGGGAATCAATAAACAATCACTAATTACCCGAATTGCTATCAATTCTATGAACCCTAGATCATACTCATGATCCCAAGTATCCAAAATAGGGTTGTTTCCACCATAGAATCTAGATCAAATTCGGGGAGTGAAAAACTTACCTTTAGCCTCAAGAATGGTGGAAAAGTGTCAACAGTCACCTAGGGTTCGTTCCTTAGCTCTAAATATTGAAAAGTGCAAAATAAAGTCGTTTAGGGGCTTATTCACGACTTTAAGTCGCATCATGCCCACCACATCGACCCTCACCCCGCTACAACGTCCCCGCCAGAGCGACAAAACCCAGCGCCAAAGTGTCTTGCACGAAACAGTGAGCTATTTTAATAATTCCAAGATCCTCATTTCACAACACACCTCTAACCAACGACACTCAAAAAATTCCCTTCACGCTAAGATCGATTCCAGAAGTTTTACTCGCCCGAATTCAATTTCGTATAGTCATATGGATTTCTTAACGACCTATCTAACTACTTATGTAATCAAAATCATAATTAAATCACCTGATTGCTACCAGATTTCCCTACACCTCAACGACTCCAATTTCGTCCAAAACTGGAATAGGTTGGGAAATTCCAAGTTACTACGAAAAAGTTTTTGACCCAAAAATTTTCCCCGTTGGCTTTTCTATAACGACGGAACCCAATCATTACAATAGATACCAATTTACCCATCACTCATCCCCTAGTGAAAAGCTTAGGAAAAATAAACTAAGGAAGGAATGAAGTAGTACATGAATCGACGAACAATTGGGGATACTTGTCTCACATGTCTCTCTCGGTTTCCCAAGTAGCTTCCTCAACTAGATGATGCTTCCATTGAACCTTCACAAACTTAATCTCTTTGGTCCTCAACTTGCGCACATCACGATCAAGAATCGCAATCAGTTCCTCCTCATATTGGAGGTCTTTGTCTAACACAATTGAGTCCCACATAATGATATATTCCCCGTCAGCATGATATCTCCTCAACATGGATACATGAAATACCGGATGAACACCTGATAAATTAGGAGGTAAATCCAATCTATACGCCATCGGTCCTACACATTCAAGAACCTCAAAGGGACCAATGTATCGCGGACTTAGCTTACCTTTCTTGCCAAATCTCATTGCCCCTTTCATGGGTGATACCTTAAGAAGAACAATCTCACCGGTTTGAAACGTCATATCTCTTACCTTATGGTCCGCATACTTCTTTTGTCTACTCTGGGCTGCTAAAGCTTAGCTTGAATACTTCTCACCTTATCTTGATCATCCTTCACTAAATTGATGAGTCCACAAATTGGACTCATTTAGGACTTTATTTTAATGGAAATAGTGTCCTTGAATGCTTGTTTTATCTCAATACCTAATTAAAAAGCTGAAGTTTCAGGTATTTGAAGTTTTAGTGAAAGCATGGACACTTATGCGCAAAACGGAGCAAATAGAGCTGAAAAGAACAAGAAATGGAATCCTGCCGATCGCCGAGTTTAACTTGGTGAGTCACCGAAACGACATGAACCGCCCTTCATTTCGATACGCGAAGCCTTGAAGGAAGTTGATCAAAAGGCGAGGAAAGGAGCAGTCGGTGAGTCACCGATAAGTTCCGCAAAGCAGTGCTGTACCGCCCAATGATCCAGAATGCGAGGATGCTAAAGGGAAGACATTGAAGGCGATGAGCTGACCAAAGGGCGGATCGCCGAATTCATAGGTGATCTCGACTAATGTCGCCGAACAATCCTCCGCAACACAATCTGTGAAAACTATAAATACTATTTAGAATTGTAGTCTTAGGGAGATTGGAGTGTGGAACAATTATTATTATTATTTTCACTTTAGAACATATTCTAGTGGTTATTTTTCTCTCAAGTTTGGAGAGAGTTTTATGGAGTCGTGAAGAAAGGAGTTCTTCTTCCCCAAGTTGGAAGTGGGTCTTCTCTATTCATATTCCTTTGCTTAATTCAAGGTTTTATTTCTTATACCCAGTTGATTTCATTATCATGTTAGGTATAATTTCTTATTTCTTAATGTGTGGCTAAAAACCTCCATTCTTGGGGTGTGATTTAGTAAATATGGGTTGATATTCTTGTTGGGTCTTGCTAGCTGATAGGTTAGACGTATTTTAATGGTGATTTCACCTAGTGGTTGTGGTTTAATCTAAAGGGTTTGTAGTTGCAAATACAAAGTCACCCATGTATTTTCAGCTTGCCCGAGAGGGAAGTCGCGAACCCAAAACCACTAAACTGATGGCCTAAGTAGTGGGTCGACATGAGGTTCAGCCTGAGAGGGTGAGCCCTAGTCCAATATCCTAACACTCAGCTCGAGAGAGTGAGTGGGGTAAGGCGTAGGCTGGTCTTCATGCGGCAAATGGGTATTCGAAAGGAACGCATTTGAAACGGGGTAAGTTGCCCGAGAGGGAACTTATTTCCATTTAAAGCTTAGCCTAGTCACTATTATTTTGCAAATTTCCTATTGAAAACATGTACCCAACAATTTATCTCAACTTGTATTGCGGTCACATCCCAAGAACCTTTCCCTATACTTGTTTTTCTTGTTTATTTTGCTGTCTTAATACTTGTTACAAAAACCCCTTTTGATATTTGATACTTTTGTGTCACCCCCTTTAATTTACAATGTCTTTTATCGCAAATGTCTTTAACTACGACTAACTTGAATGAAATTCTAATTGGTTATTAATTCTCAAAACCACTACCTTGGGACATGACCCGAACCCTTGGTTGGGTTACTATATTATCAACGATCGTAGACACTCATACCGTAGGTCAGTGTCGTTTGTCAAAATAAGCACCAAAATGGCGCCACTGTCGGGGAGTGGTGTTATTTGAGAATTTTTAGTTTACTAGAATTTCCGTCTTATTAATCATAGAGTATTAACTTTACTCTTAGTTTTGTTTTTCCTTAAGTTTTTGATTGTATGTAATCTCAAGGATCATTGGCAAGAATTTCTATTTTTCGTAGTTTTAACTTTACTAATCTTAGTTGTAGTTTTGCTTTGCTTGTTTGAACATCACATCAAGGAGCAAACAATGGATGATCATATTATGGATACCACACGAATCATACCCTGCTGAAACTACTGAACCTTAGGGACAACCTCTTAACATTTAAATAGGTAGGGGATGAAACAATTCAGGTCATGTGGCTGAAGTTTCAAGCAGTGCTGCAACCATGCCCATCTCATGGAATGACAGATAAAACACTACTAGAGTGCTTCTATAGGGGTCTTAGACCTGAGAATAAAAGCATAGCCGATCAGATTTGCGAGGGGGGTATGTTATACCAGCACTATGAAGTTGTCGAAAAACTCCTTGATGGCATGGTAGCAACCAGCAAAAAAGCCAAAAAGAAGCAGGAGTGGGAGGCACTAATTACCCAGTTGGATGATCTGTCCAACTGAGTCACATAATTGAAAGTACAAACCATGGGTAAAGAAAAATATCACTCCCTTCGTGAGTGTAATCATGGGAAGAAGTAGGGAGGTGTGCAAGGAGATGAAGCTCTTTTACTCATTCAAAAGAAAATGAAGGCACAAGAAGAAATGTTGAATGAGATGAAGGAAAACATCGCAATGTTAAATGAAGCATCAACCTCTCACTCTATGACCATCCAGCTACAGGATGCTCAAATCGGCCATTTGATATCAGACCACTACCCACCATTCGCCGAGGATTCGCCTAATTACAACATGGGCGAACCCGAGGATGAAGATTAATTGCTGACTTGCATCGTGCCACGACATTAACTAAGGCGTTGTTTGGGAGGCAACCCAAAACCCTTTCTTACTTTGTTTTACCTTAAGAAAATAATGGTGTGTTGTTTGTATAGATTGAAATGACGGAGATGATTGAAAGAGGATACGGAGGCAAGCAACAAGTCCAGTTGGCGGATCACTGAAAAGATTTGCGAACACAAAGCATTGTCAGCCAAAACCCTATGCAACTTGGCGGTCTCGAAAAGAGTTGTGGCGCATCGCCGACCATGTCAGCGATTGCATTGTAGACTGCCATTGGAATCTTCACAGGAGCTGCAGATCCTGTGACATTTGGCAAACTAATTAAACATTTGGCATGTCGCCGAATAATTAGGCGAATTCGATTTAGATCGTCGAACAGGCAAGAACTGGACGGTTTTTGAAAGCCACAGGTTTAAAAGTCCCATGTCACTCACTTTCTCTCACTTCTTCGACCTACCAAATTCACACCTGCACTCTATTTTTATATTTATTGCACTATTGGAATATTGTGGCTAATTGATTTGTGTACAGATTTGGGTTGCATTGTTGCCTGGCACTTCGTTAGCATCTATTCAGCATCTAAGGTTGGTAGTCTGAACCTCACGTTTAAAAATATTATAATTGTACTCATTTGCATAATGATGAAAGTGTTAAACCTCTGCGAAGTCTCTGAGTTACTGGAATTATATGTATTTTCTATCATAATGTGGTACCTAGTGCATTATTCGAGGAGTTCCCACTTAGCTATACTTTGAGTTGGATTGTTACTGATAGGAATAGAAGTTTCTATGTGTCTTCATTGAAATTGAGTTATGTGCGCATAAGCTATATTGTCTGGGGTTGCTAGGTGAGAGTCGAAATGATGGGTTGATAATGGACACGTTGAGCTGATAGGCGAGGTGACCAAATTCCACCGAACTGCTCAGCGGTTCGCCTACTATCGACTTGTGACTCTCGGCGGTCAGCTTGGTTCGCACAATACACTCGGCGACGCGCCGAGAGAGCATTTGTTGCGTTTTGCCGAAGAAATTCCACACATAGAAACACCATTTTTACTCCTATGTGAATCTATATTTAACTTAGCCTCGAAGTTTTTGCAGAAATGGCAAGATCAAAAATCGCAAGGAGAGATGATCCACCAAGGCACATAAGAGCACGAGAATTTAGAAAAGAGGAAAAGAGAGCCGAGATGGCTAGGTAAAGAAAGTACACCAAGGAAGCTAGGAAAAAGAGACAAATTCCTTTCGATCTTAATGTCCGCCAATGTGATCGAAGCTTAGTTAATGCAGTGCATGCCTTCAGAGCAGCTTAGGAGATAGATCAGAAGATTGCAGCAAATTTTGCTGCAGAGGCTAAGGCAAAGGCAAACAGTGAAGACCAAAATGACAACGCTCTAGGGACCATTGTTTTACTTCAGAAAAATGCACCGGGTACTGATGCCCAGACAGATGGAGCGACTGCTTAAACATGATCCCCTCTTTACCTCCCTCTCTGTTTTTCTTTATCTGACCTTTTGGATATTTATTACTTGCATTTGAGGACAAACACTTTTTACTTGTGGTGGGGTGAGGCCCACACCTTTTGTGTTGACAGTCATATTTTGTTCTGTATATATTTGGGATGTCTATTTTAATTTGTGTTTTAAATACTGCTTTTATGTGGATGTTTGAGCTTATGGCTCCTGTAGTTTTAATTGCAAAAACAATTTTGATCCTTCAAAAAAAAAAAAATTCACCACCTCTTGTGTTGAAAGTGGTTGTTCTTTTGCAAAAATTTAAGTCTCGGTTTCAATCAATACCGATGACTTGAATAGTGCTCTCAATTGAACAAACATGAATGCATGGCTACGCGAGGCCAAATGAAGTTACATAGACAATATGTGCACTCTTTGCATCTCGTTGTGACTAGTCATTTATCGAATTGATTTTCTTGTAAGGACCGTTGCACGCTAGCAAACGTGTCTAGTCTTGCTTGACTAAAGTATCGATGCCTTGTGTGATTAGCTTACTTTGAACCTTGCATGAATAAACCTAGAATTTGCCCTGTTAGTCTGATTGATTTAGAAAGGTTTACTCTTAAGATGATCTTAGGCAATTTTAAAGAGTGTGAGCCAATTTGACATATACCTCTTTTTGTGGCCTACATATGAGCGTGTGAAACTCTCTTGAACACCCTTTGAGCCTTACCTTTCTTTGAAAGAACCTTGATAAACCCTAGACCTTATTTGATCCGCTACCTATACTTCTCTTGATTTGTGGTTTAGTGAATAGCCAACTTAGGCCAAAAGTCTAAGTTAGGGGTGTGGTGAAAAGGAAAAGGAAAAGTCAAGAAGTGCAAGAAAGTCTCTTGAACCTATTGTATTGCAAAACAAAATGGAAACCCTCCATATAAAAAAGGAAAAAAAAAAGAGAAAAAGAAAGAGAAAAGAAAAGAAAGTCGTGGAATAAAAGTGCAAAAGAAACTGGGTTTTTCAAGCAATACATTGAGAACGAATAATAGGATGACTTATGAGCACTAGAAGAAGAATTGAGAAAGAAAGGGAAGAGGATATTTTGAGAACATCACATCTCACGAGGATGAAAGTCACTGAGCCTAAATGACCATACCTTTGCACTCAGCCCCATTACAAGTCTCAGAAAGACCTTTTTGATCTTGAGTAAGCTGGATCGAAAGTCAATTGGAAAATAAGGGCAAACCTATGGGTGAAAACATGCATTGTGTTCCTCTTTTTGAGTGTGAGCGTTGAATCTGATTCCTGATCTTAAATTGACTCATATCTGTGGGTGAATATGGAATCATTCTTTACGTGAGGGCATTTAGATACTTTTGTTAAGCTTGAACTTGCACAAGTAGCAAGTATCGCGAGTATGAGAATCTTTGGTGATGGTATGTCACAATTTGAATCTTTGAGTACACAATTGATCCTTGCATAAGTAAATTGAGTCTTGTTGTGTGCATTCATGATTTAGTCTTGTGTAGCACTGCTTGAGGTACCCTATTGAACAGCTGAACTTGAGTTTGCTTGAGGACAAACAAAAGTTTAAGTTGGGGGTGTTGATGAGTCCACAAATTAGACTCATTTAGGGCTTTATTTTAATGGAAATAGTGTCCTTAAATGCTTGTTTTATCTCAATACCTGATTAAAATGCTGAAGTTTCAGGTATTTGAAGTTTTAGTGGAAGCATGGACACTTAGGCGCAAAACGGAGCAAATAGGGCTGAAAAGAACAAGAAATCAAATCCTGCGGATCGCTGAGTTTAACTTGGCGAGTCGCCGAAACAACATGACCCGCCCTTCGTTCCAGTACGCGAAGCCTTGAAGGAAGTGGATCAAAAGGCGAGGAAAGGAGTAGTCGGCGATTCGCCGAAAAGTTCCGAGAAGCAGTGCTATACCGCCCAATGATCCAAAATGCGAGGATGCTAAAGGGAAGACACTGAAGGCGATGAGCTGACCAAAGGGCGGATCACCGAGTTCATCGGCGATCTCGACTATTGTCGCCGAACAATCATCCGCAGCACAATCTGTGAAAACTATAAATACTATTTAGAATTGTAGTCTTAGGGATATTGGAGTGTGGAACAATTATTATTATTATTTTCACTTTAGAACATATTCTAGTTGTTATTTTTCTCTCAAGTTTGGAGAGGGTTTTGTGGAGTCTTGAAGAAAGGAGTTCTTCTTCCCCAAGTTGGAAGTCGGTCTTCTCTATTCATATTCCTTTGCTTAATTCAAGGTTTAATTTTTTATACCCAGTTGATTTCATTATTATGTTAGGTATAATTTCTTATTTCTTGATGTGTGGCTAAAAACCCCCATTCTTAGGGTGTGATTTAGCAAATATGGGTTGATATTCTTGTTAGGTCTTGCTTGCTAATAGGTTAGATGTATTTTAATGGTGATTTCACCTAGTGGTTGTGGTTTAATCTAAAGGGTTTGTAGTTGCAAATACAAAGTCACCCATGTGCTTTCAGCTTGCCCAAGAGGGAAGTCGCGAAACCAAAACCACTAGACTGATGGCCTAAGGAGTGGGTCGACATGAGGTTCAGCCCGAGAGGGTGAGCCCTAGTCCAATATCCTAACACTCAGCTCGAGAGAGTGAGTGGGGTAAGGCGTAGGCTAGTCTTCATGCGGCAAATGGGTGTCCGAGATGAACGTATTTGAAACGGGGTAAGTTGCCCGAGAGGGAACTTATTTCCATTTATGGCTTAGCCTAGTCACTATTATTTTGTAAATTTCCTATCGAAAGCATGTACCCAATAATTTATCTCAACTTGTATTGCGGTCACATCCCAAGAACCTTTCCCCATACTTGATTTTCTTGTTTATTTTGTTGTTTTAATACTTGTTACAAAACCCCCTTTTGATAGTTGATACTTTTGTGTCACCCCCTTTAATTTACAATGTCTTTTATCGCAAATGTCTTTAACTACGACTAACTTGAATGAAATTCTAATTGGTTATTAATTCTCAAAACCGCTCCCTTGGGACACGACCCCAACCCTTGGTTGGGTTACTATATTATTAACAATCATAGACACTCATACCGTAGGTCAGTGTCGTTGGTCACGATAAGCACCATAAATCAACCCCCAAAGGTTTCACATCTCCATCCTCGAATCAACCTATGGGTGATCTACAGTCTCTCCCATAAAGTGCCTCAAATGGTGCAATATCTATGCTGGAGTGATAACTATTATTATAGAAGAATTCACACAAAGGTAGGAACTTATCCCAATGTCCTCCAAAGTCAATCACACATGCCCTCAGCATATCTTCTAACACTGTCCGTCTGTCTGTGGATGGAAGATTGTACTAAAAGTGAGTTGTGTTCCCAATTCATCATGTAATTTCCTCCAAAACTTGTATGTGAATTGGGTACCACTGCTGAGATGATAGAGAGGGGCACCCCATGCAACCTCACTATCTCTTTCACATACACCATAGCCAATTGTTCAGCATCATAATCTATTCTTACCGGAATAAAATGGGCTGACTTAGTCAATCTATCAATCACTACCCAAATAGAATCAAACTTCCCCAAAGTCTTGGGAAGACCAACCACAAAATCCATGGCTATCCTTTCCCACTTCCATTCCGGAATTGGCATTCTTTGAAGTAAACCTGCAGGCCTTTCATGTTCATATTTCACTTGTTGGCAATCTTGACACTTAGCCACAAACTCCGCTATATCATTTTTCCTGCCTGACCACTAATAAATTCGCTTCAAATCTCAGTACATCTTGGTCACACCCAAATGAATAGAATATCGCAAACCATGGGACTCTATTAACAACTTTTGAATTAAATCGTCAATTCGAGGAACACAAATCCTCCCTTTAACGGCGAGCACACCTTCCGCATCAAGAGTGGTCTCTTGTGCCTTACCAATCGCAGTCTTCTTTCTAAGCTCCTCCAAATTCTCATCCTCAAATTGCTTGGCCTTGATCTCTTCGATGAACGTGGCCCTTACTTTAATACTAGCTAACACCCCACCTCTTTCTGAGATGCCCAACTCCATGAACTTAGATTCTAAGGTCTGAATTTCCTTAGCCAAAAGTCGCTTGGCTATACTCAAGCAAGCTAAACTACCCATACTCACCGTTTTTTGACTCAAAGTGTCTGCCACCACATTAGCCTTACCCGGATGGTATTGAATGGTGACTTCATAATCTTTAAGTAACTTCATATATCCACCTTCGTTGTCTCAAATTCATATCCTTCTTAGCGAACACGTGCTGCAAACTACGATGATCGGTAAACATTTCACACTTAACACCATAAAGGTAATGCCGCCAGATCTTAAGAGCAAACATTACCGCTGCCAACTCCAAATCATGTGTTGGATAATTCATCTCATACACCTTCAATTGATGCGATGCATAAGCTATAACATTCTTATCCTGCATCAACACAGCACCCAAACCAGAATGTGAAGCATCACAATAAACAATAAAATCTTTACCTTCTACCGATAATGCTAGGATAGGTGCGGTGGTCAAAAGAGTCTTGAGCTTTTGGAAGTTCTCCTCACATTTTTCAGTCCATTCAAATGGTATCTCATTTTTTGTCAAATTAGTCAAGCGAGTGGCAATAAAAACAAAGTTCTTCACAAATCGAAGATAATAGCTAGCGAGCCCCACAAAACTCCTAACTTCAGTCATAGTACTTGGTCGAACCCAATTCTTAACCGCCTCAATCTTTTGAGGATCTACCATTACCCCTTCTTTTGAAACTACATGTTCCAAAAATGCCACAGAAGTCAACCAACATTCACAGTTAGAAAATTTCGCATATAAATTTTGCTTCCCAAGAACACCCATAACAATACGAAGATGGTTGACATGCTCTTCCTCACTTTTCGAATAGACCAAAATATCATCAATAAAGACTATGACTAAAGAATCAAGAAATGGATTAAACAACCCATTCATTAAACTCATAAAAGCTGCAGGCGCATTAGTTAAACCAAAAGACCTAACCAATGCACCTTGAATTGGTAAAAAAGATCATCTATTCGAGGCAAAGGGTACTTGTTTCGAATAGTGACCCTATTCAATTGTCGGTAATCTATACACATTCTCATACTACCATCATTTTCCTTAACAAACAAAATTGGGGCACCCCATGGGAAAGCACTAGGACGAATAAATCCCTTATCAAGAAACTCTTGGATTTGAGCCTTAAGCTCTCTCAATTCTGCTGGAGCCATGCGATATGGAGGGATAGAAATGGGGCGCATACCAGGCTCTAAATCAATGCAGAAATCTATATCTCTATCCGGAGGCATACCAGGCAAGTCATTAGGATACACTTCTCTAAATTCTGACACCACAGGAATAGACTCAATAGATGGAGTCTCAACCTCAACATCCCTAACATGAGCCAAATATGCCGAACAACCCTGCTCTACCAATTTTCTAGCCCAAATAGAGGATATAATCTTAGCTTGCTTAGGCTTGTACACCTCTTCCTACTCTAATTTTTCCCTTCTAGGAATTTTTAGGGTTATAGACTTAGTATTACAATTAAGCACATCATAATAGGGGGACAACCAAGTCATGCCTAAGATTAACCAAAACACCCGAGGTCTGAAAACCCATAAAAAAAATAGGACAAGCACGATAGACATGGGTGACTATGACTGACTCTTCAACTGGGGTAGAAACATAGATAGGGGCATCAAGTATATCACAAATCATATCAAACTTTGAGGCAAATCTCACGGATACATATGAATAAGTAGAACTCGGATCAAATAACACATTAGTCATCCGGTCACAGACAAGAATAGTACCTGTGATCACCACGTCAGATGCCTTTGCCTCATTCTTGTCTAGAAAGGCATAACATTGGGCCCAATCATGTTGACGAGCCACTTCTCTGCCTGGTTGCACGTTACCGTTGCCTGCATTGCCATTTCCTCTACCTTCACAGCCTCGCTGATTACCTCTTTGCCCACCTTATGGACGCCCTCGACCATTATTACCATTTCTCGCGGGTACCACTGCTCTAGACTGCTATTGTGCGGAGTCTAACACACGTGGGTAAGGACAATCTCTCCTCATATGCCCAGGTTCACCACAGTTGTAGCATGCACGATCAAAAGATGGTCTGCTGCCCGCTGAAGGTGGGACTCCCTGGCTATCCTGAATCAAATTATGAAATGGAGTTCCTGAGTAGTTACCTGTAGAGGCGTGCATAGCGGACTAAATTGGCTTGGCTGCATAAGCATTGGCCTTCCGGACCATTGGAGTAAGAACGTTGAAAGTTACCCGAGTTCTTGGCCCTTTTTGCCAATGCCTTAACCTGACCGTCTCGCCTCACCCCCTTCACTTTCTTGACCTAGTCTGTTACCTCATTGAAGCTCCTCCCTGCAGAAGTCAGATGAACAGATAATACTTGTAACTCAGAATTTAGTCCCCTAATAAATAACTGAATTCTCTCTTCCTCAATAGTCACCAATTGAGTAGCATATCTAGACAAAGCATGGAACTTGGCCTCATAAGCAGCCATAGTCATACCACCTTGCTCCAAAGCCATGAGCTCATCCTTTTTGCGATCCCTCAAAGTCCTAGGCACATATTTCTCCAAAAACAGAGCATGAAATTGTGACCAAGTAAGTGGAGGTAAAGTTGAAGATCTACATTCCATATAAGCTCTCCACCACTGCTTAGCCTCACCTTGAAGTTGAAAGGACACAAACTCAACCCCATACTGATGGACAATTCCCAACTTATGAAGCCTCTCATAGCAATCTAAGATGAACTTATAAGCATCCTCATTCTCAGAACCAAGAAACACATGAGGCTTTAGTTTCAAAAACTTAGTCAACATTTCATGCTCATTATCAGTCATAACAGAACCCAACAAAGGACGAAAGAAAGCATCGTTACCTCCCGTTCCACACGTCTTGGGCGTAGTGCTAGCAACATGGGGATTAGCGGGAGCTTGAGTTGCTTGATTAGAGGGAAGCACTCCAGGACCAACTAACTCTTTCAGGAATAACATGATTTGTCGAGCTAACACTGGGTCTATGAGAGGAACATCGGTAGACTTAGCCTGCACATCTTCCTCTTGTCCAACCTCCTCAACATTTTCAACCTCAATATCATCTTCTATCTCTTCATGATGCATGGGAAGGGCCTCATCCTGGGGAGCAATTTCAACCAGTACCCCATCTATAGTGTCACGCCCCGAGCCTACACCCTGGGCGGGACCGACACTCGGAGACCATTGCTGGCCCCAAGCGAACCCTTGGCCTGGCTTTCTTTAACTGAGCGGAAACTTAACTCAACAGAATAACTCAATGCCATGCAAAGACATAAACAACTTAACTGATAAAAATCTGGCCCAAAAGGGCAACTCGAGTCTCAAAATAAAATATTTACATAAATACATAGATGAGAGACTCAAAACTAACTGACTGACTGTCTATGAAGCCTCTACAATACTGAGATGGGTGTTGGGACAGACCCCATAACACCCTAATTAAACAAAACTAAAAGAACAAAACAACCGAGTCCTCCGAAAAGCAAGGAGGCTCACCACTGACTCTAGAGTGCTCAACTGGATCAACGGCGTGCAGGATGCTGACCCTGGGTACCTGTGTTTGCATCGTCATAAGATGCAGGCCAACTGGCATCAGTACATTGAATGTACGAGTATGCGAGCTGGAAAGCTAAACCACAACTTAAGCTTGAAAAGAGTACAAGAGAACACTTACCTTGGCTCTGTTCAACTCATGAATAACTGAACTCAATATATAAAGCAATAAGACACATGCAATATATAAAGCTTGTAAGACTCTTAAAACATGACGTAAAAATCATATTTATAATATCATGAAAATACCATGCTTCCTCTTGAAGTCTACTTGTGCAATGCATGAATGAAGTCCCAT
>JAJOOR010016587.1:0-10762 GCA_036250505.1 Solanum acaule
CTATAGATTAGACCTTGTTTTCAACTAGAATATAAGAACAAATAAAGTCGGTGATGATGACAAGAAAGTAGTCAATTATCGAAGAGAAAAATGATATAAGGTAGTCAGAATATCTTTTGTGATCTACATTAGCTTCTTCCTCCTGGCGCATTAAGTATAATCCAGCTTAGTAATTTATTCTCTATGTAGACTAGTCACTTAGACAAAAACTGGCTACAATATGCAAGCAGTTCTAATCTTCTTTCCCAATTACGTGTCCCACTTCCCTACAACTTCATGAATCCCATATTTGGCCTCCTGAAAGGCTGAAAACACTTATTTTATAAACTTGCTGATAATATTAACAAAACAGTGTACAATAAGAGAAATCAAGAAGATGTGAAAGATGAGAAAATTAATGAATAATTTTTTTTTCTTCTCTCTTCATCATCTTTTGTAGAATTCTAGATATTTCTTATTATATTTCATTTATTTAAACTTGTTGTATCAGTTTGGTAGAAGAAGGGGATCTGGAGCGAGCTATTGCATAAGAGCGGGGGCTTTACCCTGTGCGCACCCAAAGGGTAGCGGCTACAGGTTTTCCTTGTCATAAAAAAAAACAAAGAAGGGGATCCGGAGTTTAAATTCTGGCTACATAACAATATTAGAACATTGGAACAGAGAATGGGATATCATTAAACCACATTTCTGTAGGAACAACACCTCTTTTCGAAATGCTAACCCTGTGAATCAACTCAACAAAGAAAATGCTGCAAACAGATAAATATGAATGAACTACTGAATCATAATTATTTGTTTGGAAAATTAAAATGTTCTGATACTATGAGCAAAATGATGCTTACAGACAGGGTGTTAGGTGTTATGGCTCCAATAAATGGGGAATCTTGTGTCAGCTGATGCATACTAAACATGCACTTTTGCCTAGCTTTCTCACCTGATACCTTAGCTGGCGAGGATGTAAACTAACTTTAGCCATATCATCTCTGTTTTAGAACACCAAGTGTTTTTACACATTTGTCCCCAGAGGCGGATCCAATCCAAGATTTGAAGTTCATGGATTCCTATAACAATCTCAAATCAATATACCATAATAACTGGGTTTACAATTAAACATTTATAGATATTTATTGGGACACATAGAATAGTTAGCTCTCTGTTGCGTAAGTAGTTTGATCAGTGAATACATGTGTTAATGACATGTAAAATTAGTCATGTATGCGTTGCGCTAAAGGTTACTTACAATCTGATTTATTATCTGCATCTATTTGTTTGTTAGACATTTTGACCAACATTTCTCCAAAATTAATGTTCTTAGTCATCTGTTGCAGCATGGAGTATTATATGCAGAAAACATATTACAAGACTGCATCATTGATTTCAAACAGTTGCAAAGCGATTGCACTACTTGCTGGGCATACTGCTGAAGTCTCCGTGCTGGCTTTTGACTATGGAAAAAATCTGGTCTGTATAATCTTCTGCTGCGAGTCCTACTTGACTTAATATATTCACTTTTAGGTTATAATGGTTCAGTAAAACGTAGTAAAAATAGTTCTATGTTCCGACCTTTTCTCCATTGTTGCTGTCTGCGTGGAAATCTAGTATATAATACTCATAAGTTGTTGATATGCGTCTTATAACATGACCCTTGTTAGAATTTCAGTTCGGCGGATATGGTTTTCCTTGTGATTGGAAAAATAAAGACATGTTTAGGTAGTTCACCATAAGGAGTCGTTTGGTTTGAATACAAGTTATGATGGGATTAGTTATGATGGAATGATTTCTTATTGAGTGTTTGGTTTGTTGTATCCAAAACAATATGCATTGTATAAATTTTAAGAACAAATTATTTGTTTACAAAAGTCCCTTCATGAATGTGGAAAGTGATGTATAAAAAGGGCTTAAAGGGATATCTTTGTCATTTACCTATTTTATATCGGGATAAGTTATCCTGGGATTACTATACCACCCAAGGGAGAAATTCAATAAGACAGAGCTTCCTCTGAAATAAACCTTTCTGTGTGGGACGATACCGGGGAGAGAGGGGAATGCGTCGAGGCGGCAGTTATCCCGGACTTGCCAACCAAACAACAAATTAAGTGGCACTATAATTTAATCGATGACTATTTGGTGTTATCCTTCACACCAAATGACCCCTAAGAGTTCTCCTAGTTCTGATTTCTTGCTTTCTATGTCTGTTTATGCAGGGATTGGCATTTCAATTAATAGATGATGTTCTTGATTTCACGGGCACATCTGCAACCCTTGGCAAGGGTTCATTGTCTGATATTCGTCATGTAACTTCTCTGGCCTTGTCAGTTGTTTCTCATATTCGTTTACCTCAATTTTAGTTGACCTAAAAGAATGGCTACACAGTTTAGGATGTTGGGAGCATTGGCTTACCGACAGATTTACTCATTTTTCTAATGGATTTCAATTTTCACAGCATGGTCAGATATATGTTTATAATTTAAGAATAGCAAGCAATTGTCACTCTATGGTTTTAATATCTTATTACCATTACTTTTGTTGTTACTATACTATTACTTTTTACTGCTACTACTACTACTACTACTGCTATTACCACGACCGTTACCACTGTCAACGCGACTGCTCTACTACTGTTATTATATGATAATTGAATTCAACTACTGCAATTGAAGAATTGAGTTTGGATCTTCTACTAGAATATTTGAACTCTTTATAATTGTTTTCATTAGTGTAGAAGTGAGGCATATATTCTTCTAAGGCTTCCTTTCTCTCTTTATTTTTGTTCCAACAATGATTAGTGCTCAAGTGATTTTTTCATCTTATATTTCCAATTAAACTTTTCATCTATGTGCCGTTCTTAGTTTCTCACTGGCTAGTGCTTCCAGATGCCATATGATGAAAACTAGTTTCATACTCTTTAGATAACCCTTTACATGATGTGCTCATTCACGAATTCAAGAGTCTTGTCTTAAGAAGCTATTCTCAATCACTTTTCCATATGTAGTGAATTTCTCTGGAATACTTGTGTTTGTAGGGGATTGTAACTGCCCCAATATTGTATGCCATGGAGGAATTTCCTCAACTGCGTACGCTGGTGGACCGAGGTTTTGATGATCCTGTCAATGTGGAGATCGTAAGCATTTTTGTGTTCATTTTCTCCTAGCATGTCCATAATCACCTTTGTATTCTTATAAACTTTGTGGTTGAATGTCCTTTATACCTTTTAATTTGGTGCTTTAATGAAAATGATGATAATGACTTTACTTATCCAAATGATAGAGGTGTGTTTACCCTCTAAATATGCCACAATTTTCTATCAAGTCTATAGCTTTAGTTCTATATAGGGGTGGCAATTGGGCGGGTCAAAATGGGTCAAGACAATAAACAGGTCCAGACCCAACAGAGTCCAAATTTGTTTGGGCCAAAATGGGTTGGGTCAAAACGGGTTAGTAACGGGTCATAACCCAACCCACCCAATTTTTACCAACTTTTAATTTCTTTATTTGTTATTTTATAAGCTTTTAGTACCTAATATTTTTTTTTCTTTATTATAACTATATATAACATATAGAATAAAAATAAAAAAAATTGACAATTTCTCAAAAATCAATTTGGGTTACATATCATCCCCATTTTTAACGGGTTGAGCTAACAAATGGGTGGGTCAATAACCAACCCAAACCTAAATGGATTGGGTCGGGTTGGATTTGATTTTGCCACCCCTAGTTCTATATGAACCCTCATTTTCATTGAGTGTTTCCATCAACAGAATGCAGTGGTTGAGTGAATTGGTTATTCTGAGATCGTCCTTTCAATGTTCAATATTGGACTAATTTGTGATGCAACCATTTGTTCCAAGTCTATTACTGCTCTGGGATTTGAGTTTTAGTAATGCCTATTGTGGTGCACATATTTCTAGTTCTCGACTTTTAAAAATGTTGGAACCGATGTCCTGTGTTAGATTAATGCTCGGATCTTCTGGATATCTGGATTTATTTTTATTAGGAGTACTAGTTTTTGCTAATGACTATCATGTTGTAAATGTGTTGTTGCTGACGCATCCTTTTGCATTCCACGTCCTGATTGACTATTGGTTTTCTCATATAATGTGTGAAATTTAGTTGTGATCACTCTACGAAAATCTACTGATGAAAATTGCAGGCTCTGGACTACCTTGGGAAAAGCAGAGGGATACAGAGAACAAGAGAACTTGCCAGAAAGCATGCTAGCCTTGCGTCAGCAGCAATTGACTCTCTTCCAGAAAGCGATGATGAGGAAGTTCAGAGATCAAGACGGGCACTTGTAGAACTTACTCACAGAGTCATCACAAGAACAAAATAGGGGGAATAAAGGGAATCTATCAAGTGCAGCCACACATTCAATTAGTGTATGTTTTTTTTTTCTCAACTCAACACGAAATCCTGTATTTCTAGGGACAACATACCCTAACTTTACATTATGATTTTGTTATAGATAGATAATTTATGATTCTTCTCATCCAATAATAATTTATTAAGACCTTTGTTTTTGCTCGCTCTGTACTGGAAAGAATTGTGTAGATTAAATGTGATACACTTTGATGTTGTACAATCCAGTTGAAACTAAGTGGATACATAAGGTTGAAAAGGCTAATGGATATCTTACTAGGTATGCGAGTTGCATTCAGTTTTGTATTTGTATTTTATTTTTTTATTTTGAGAAATTGTAATCTAGTCAAGGCAGGGGGTGATGTGCTATGTCTTTTTTCTTCTTCAGTCTGTACTAATATTGTGAGTGGTGATTATTTGCAGTTTGTAATATATGTGGATAACAGAATCTCAGAGGTGAAATTTGGTTTGAATGGGTGGAAAGAAATAGAAATGTGATGCGCAGGAGACGTAAAGCATGGAATGGGGCTACGGAGGAAGCTAAATCCAACTTGTTTTGTTTCAGGAAGAAATAGAGGTGTCATTTTAGAAATTACATTAAATGCAGGATGGCAGTTAGGGCATATGCTAAACTAGTAATTAGAGGCTTGAAAATGTTATCTTTACAAGTTTGGAGATTGAAGCTAGCACACCCACCTATCCCTATATATGTTGAGTGATTATGAATAATTTATGATCATATTAAAGTGCAACTAAAAGGAAGGACCAAATTACATCTTTATTTCTACTCTTTTTGAATTTACAAAAATACCCTAAAATTGTTATCATTCGGATACATCACATTAGATACATTATACAACTAATTTGTCGAGATTAAATGTAAGTTTCCCAAATGATGCAAATTAAATTGATGTCAATCTCTTCAAATAACAGCTCCAAACAATTCAAGTTTCAATTTTTCTTCTCTCAAATCTCTCCAAATTGTAGCAGATTCAAAAAAAAAAAGTCAACAATTTTATATAGTTATGTATCATATACAAAAAAAAACTATGAATATGATATACACTGATTTACATATAAAACAGTGTTGCAGATGCTTAACAACATGTGATACATAACAAAGTTATATGTCATATACATAACTATGAATATGATACAAATTGATTTTATTATATAACATAAGTGTTTATGTATCAACAATAATATTTGATTGTGTCTACAAATGCCTAGCCTTCTAGTTGAACAAGGCTGGGTATATGTATTTGATGGTAAAAGATAACGAAATTTGTAATAGTTGTGTATCTAATACATTACTATAAACATGATACAATGTAATTTGCGTTTTAATTAACTAGGATTATGTATCAAAAATAATATTTGAAAATGATATATTGTACATGATAAAATTGTAATGTCTCGTAAAGGTGAAACAAACGAATTATCCATTAATTTAAGAATCAAAATCAACTAGATACATTAAAAGATATGTTGAAAGCAACAAAGAATTAAAAAAAAAATCAATAATTTGATCTACTAAAAGCAAAAAAATTAATGAAGAAATCCTTCCGTACTTTCTCCTTTGCTATGTATCAACTCTTGTAGCTTTTTTTCACTTTCAACAATGGCGTCACCCATGGATCTCGAACTAAAATTCTTACCGGAGCCACCATCAACCCTTGATAAAATTGTAATGTATCATAATGTTGAAATGACGGCAATATATATTAATTTAAGAAACAAAACAACTAGATATATTGAAAAACTGAGCCCATATCACTACAAGAAATATGACTTTTAGTGACAAGAAATTCTGTCGTTAAAAGTCCAAATCTGGTCGTTATAGGTCAACAACGACTGGAAAATATTTGATCGTCACCGGTCGCTAAATCTCCGTTGTTAAAAGTTAATGACCTGATTTTGAATCCAGTCGTTAAAGATCCTTTAGCGATGGAAAAATTTCCAATCGTTATCTTCATTTCAACAACCGGTTTACCCTACGCTAATTGTTAAATTTCCCTTTGCTCATGCTCATTCAATTATTTGACAATTTCCCTATTCTACTGAGAAATTTTAGTAGACATAATTAGATGTACATTTATGATTTTCACTATAGATATTGAATAGTAACTATTATTTCTTAAACTAGCATACACGTGTATGTATATATACACATACACATAAAAAAATATACCAAAATAACCCACATTCATATAAAATTTCATTGTATGAAATTACAAAGAACAGAGGAATCACATCACTAAAATATATACCCCTTACCAATTGTAGGAAATTAGTTTTAGAAAATGATAAAATAAAAATATAGCATATGTACAACTGCTGCATGTGGATTAACACATCCAGCAGAATGAATATTAATTCCATATTGTCTTGCATTTGTAAGAGTTTGGATTTCTTGGTGATGACTACCAAATTCACTTGCTCCAACTGTTGAGTCATTGATCTTGCCTTGTAGTTAAATGCTTGTCTATTATATATATTGTATTTGTACTTTGTTCTAGATCTGCGAATAATAGACATTACAATCAAACAGTATAAATAACCACAGTAGAAGAATATTAACTCACTAAGTCATCAGGATTTGGCTCACTTAGTAAGAAACCTATACTTGTTAAGACAGTTGAAATGTTCAAAAATGGCTGCCATGCATATGCTCCCTGGTTTATTGAAACGACCACCACTATAAGCATTGCTCAAGAGACACAAACTTTAGTTAAATTTACGATAGTTAATATAGAATGGTAGATATCAAATTAAAGATTGCATACACGCAGAAAAGGGATATATATATATATATCAGAGAAGGAAAAAACAATATAATAAACAGGAAAGCTATGGTGTTTAAGTTAAGCTATGCATTCTGTTTTAGCCTGTAAAGACTGTTAAACATTAGTTCTCTATATATGCATGTATTAAGTCTAATAAGATTTTTTCAAGCAGAATGAATAATGGCCATTACTTGATGAATAGTAATAAGATAGAAAGAAATTGATTTGACTAAAATTCGTGCATACAACTTTCCGCAAAATTATATATGTATCTAAAGCACATAGGGTAGATTCATTTGGAAACCATAAAAAGAGCAAGAGTGCTTGCGTACTTTATTCCTTAAAGTAAAAAAATACACTACTTATTGTGTTTGTACCTTATTCAGCTCAACACATAGTTCATATCTTTCTTCTCTTCTCTGATCCCTCCCCTTCATCATTTCCTGAGAAAAAAATTTAATGGTACTACAACTCGAGCTGATTACGATTACCTCATCAAACTATTCTTCATCCACAACAGCGGTGTGGATAAGGACCATAGAGCTTGATACTGAACAAATTAAATTAAACTAGCTAGTAATTTTAAGATACCATTGGTCAGGAATAATTAGAAACTGCATGCTTACTACCATGTAACTTATCTATTAACAACATCATGAACTGACATCAAACGACATGCGAAAGCAAAAGGGTTGTTCCTACATCCAAAGTGATGAATATGGCATTAAATTCTTAAAAACTAGCTAGTGCATGCCAAGAAAAATATGAATGGTTTTCTTTTTCATAGCTCGGGATATAAGACAAAGGCTTGCCGAATCTGACAACTCAAAGGCTGAGCCTCAGATCATCAGGATAAATAAACCTAAAAATTCTTAAAATATTGATAGCACCAAATGAAGTCAGGAATACATCACCATTTTAGTGGGAGGGTTTAAACTTATATTTGTTATAACATTCTCACTGTATTTAATTCTCTCTATACAACTATATCTTTCACTATCTATTTGTATTTCGGTGGCAGCTTTTAGTATTTACAAAGTTATATAAATGAAGGGACAAGCTGCATTCAATATTTCAGGAAAATAAGAAAATTAATTTGGAAGTAGTTTAAAATTTACGAAATCAATATAAAGAATAAAAAAATGCAAAGGGTTAAGATGAAATATTGTTCCCATTAAAATATTTCACCATGCATGATCGCGAAAAGAGGAATTAGTAACACAGAGAATCAAAAGCAGTACACATGAATCTACATAAAACAGAGAAGTCTACTGGAAGTACGTAGGAAATCTCATAGAAACAATTTTATTTGGATCACATAGTTAACCATAAAAACAATGTTACACATTTTAATAAGTATCTGGTTATTTGTAACCATTCCAAAATGCAACTACACACATTTTCCTTCGCATAAACAGTACAATTTTATCATGTTCGAAAATTGCAAAATACAAAAGGAGATAGACTTGCCGAGTTTGCTGAGGCGTTGTTGACAGGTTGGAAGATGTACGGCTATATATGGAGGCTTCATGTAAAAGTGTTGCACTGAATTGTGTGTTACAGATGCATAGGCTTCTATATGATAGTTCTGGGGGGATCCTGACGGACTTTTTTGGGCTCATTACAAGCACAAATCCCACCATTACTCTTATTACTTATTTAGTGCTCAATAACCCCAAAAAAATAAAAATATTGAACAATATCAATATTTATAGCTAGGTTGATCATAAAAAATATATATAGGTGAAACGAACTAGTGAAATAACTCGATAACATAAACACTAAAAGTTGATAAAATACAAAAATGTTATATATGTAAAACTAGTCAAGACATAAAGTGACACCTGAACTTGTCCCGAATTTCAAAAAGACATCACAAGCATCCTATTACCCCACTAAACAATCTTGAACTGATATTATATATTACATCATTTTTTGTCCACATGACATAGAGAGTGTGTGCACTCTCTCAAAGAGAATGAGCAACCTAAAATAACTAATATAATTTTATTTTTACAAGTATTTTATTATAAAATATACGGAAGGGTCAAAACTACCCTTGAACTATAGGAAAAGGTCTAAAATTATCCTTGATTCATCATTTGGTCTAAAAATACTCTTTCATTCACCTTTTTTACTAACTTATACCTTTATGACTAACAACCAAAGTTTATTTTGTTTTCTTTTTAAAAAAAATATTATTTGTCATTTTCTTATTAGATAAAATAAAAATCTCATCTCTATTAAATTTTTTTCCCATAATCTATTCAAATCAAAAAATATATACCTCTTCAAGACCCCAATATTTTTTAAGAAAAGATCTAGTAATTTTTTTATTTTCTCTAAAAAAAAATTTTAAAAAAATTGTTTTAAATAATTAATATATTATAAGAATATTAATAGTGCCACAATATCTATCTTCCTTTTTTAAAATTTTAAAAAAAATGTTAACTTAATTTTTTGCTAATCTGTGATAAATACTTTTCAAAGAAAAAGTTCCACAAACAATTTTACTTAAAAGATTAACTCATTAAAAAAAGAAGAAAAACAAGCAGATGGATGGGTCGTAGCCATAAGGAAAATTTAAGAAGGAAAATAGAGAAAAATGTGTGTAATGTACTTATGGATAAGATAATATATAGTTATGATTATGACATAATAAATTTGTTTATAAAATATTAATCATCTATATCATGTTTAGAATCTTGGTTTAATTAAATAAATATTAGTCGTTAATTTTTTTTTATGTCGTGAGTCTTCAATCTAAGTAAAAATTTGAGGAAATGAAGAGGAGTTGGATCCAAAAATAAATAAAATAATAAAAAGCTACAATATTTGTTTTATATAAAAAAAAAATTGGGGTCATGAAGGGGTATATTGCTTTGGTTTGGATAAATAATGAGAAATAATCTAATTGAGGTGAGCTCTTTATATTATTCAATAGGAAAATGACACATAATAAATATTTTTTAAAGAATAAAGAGAGATTTGTTAGTTTCAAGGGTATAAGTGAGCCAAAAAGGTGAATGGAAGGGCATTTTTAGACCAAAAAATGGATGAAGGGTATTGTTAAACATTTTTCTTTAGTTTAGGAGTATTTTTTGTCCTTTTTTCCTTATTATTTTTTCTCTTTCTTCTTTCTTCTTCAAAAATTTATTGCAATCTCCATTGAAGCTTCTCACTCTCAATGTCACCATTTTTACCACAGCTTTACTTTCCCTTTTTAACTACTATTAGTTTTACTCTCTTTAATTTTAAAATTTTATCGAAATATTTTCTTACATTTCGAACAATTTGATAAACCCATTAGATTTCAAGATGATTAGGAGGTATCATATAGTTTTTTTTATCCGATATCAATCAAGTTCTTTCAATTTTCGGGCAATTCATTGATTCTTTTAAAATTATCATTTCTAATTTAGTATGATTTTTTTATATATAAAAAAAATCATTGAAATAAAGAATTTGATTGGAGATGAAGAAGAAAAAGAAAAAAAATGGGAGAGGGGTTCAACTTGACGTGAGGGGTGGGGTGAGGGTGGGGAGGTGAAGAAAAAGAAAGAAAATAGAGGGATGGATAAACTTGAAAGTGGGGGGGGGGGGGGTGGGGGGGGGGAGAAG
>JAJOOR010016588.1:0-34190 GCA_036250505.1 Solanum acaule
CCCACTAAATTTTCTTATTAGCCCAAGTTCATTGCTCCATTATAAATATATTCTTTGACCTCCTTTACTTTTGTTTTTATGCCTAATTTTTCACTTCTCCTTTATTGTCTTGATCATGAAAATAATGATCATGTAATGTTTTTTTGCTCGGATGAATCTTATGAATGTTCTATCTTGGCTATTATGTATTTGTTTTGTTAATATTCACTGAAGTATGTGTAATTCATGAATGAATTTATGTATGTATTAATGTCGTGTCCATCAGACATCGACGTTTGTATCCTTTCTAAAAGGAAAATGTTGTCCGTTTTTTGGTTGAAGGGCCAACCCGTCCCAACCCATGGCCCGCTTAGGGCTGGGTTGGGCTGCTATTTTACCGGCCCTTTAATTAAAAGGGCCAGCCCATCCCAATCCATTTAACTCTCTAGCCCGTTAGGGTTGGGTTGGGTTGGGTTGGGCCAGCCCATTTTGACAGCTCTACCAATACTCTAGAACTCAACTGGATCAACAAAGCGCTAGATGCTGATCCCGGTTACCTGTATCTGCATCATAAAAGATGCTGGCCAAATGGCATCAGTACATGGAATGTACGAGCATGTGAGGGGAATTCTAAAACAAGACATCAGCTTCAACTGGAACTGAAGAAACAACTACCTCGTCTCAACTCAACTCAACTCATTTCAATATAAAGTAGTCATAAAGATGCAATAAAAAGAAAAGCTTTTAAAGCAGTAAATAGCAACTCAATATATTGAAAAATACAATAATACTTAGTTTGTATTCAAAAATACAAGTAACTCTTTTGTATATGAAAATACCAAATAAACTCTGTGGAGATTCTCTAACCGACAACTGATACTATGAGCTATGTGATGATACAACGTCCAACCCACGCTGCCGGAACTGTCATATACTTTACCGGGGTATGGAACATACTACTAAGTGGATCCACTAGTCTATGCTAAAAAGCATTAAGGAATCATCTAAAATGTATAACCCTTTCTACCCACATTGGCTACATGGTTTATGGAGACTTTGAGTTATCTGAACTCGTCCCCATAATAGTGCTCAATACTACTACCAAAATGTAACTAGCATATATGTTAAAAAACATAACTCTTTCTGTAGTTTGAGATTATTACTCAAAAATCTCTCTTAAAAGAGATGGTACAAAAATATTCATGAAAACTCTTTCGGAAATCGGTGTTTCCTCTCATCTTAAATGTGAAAACATTTACTTTTGGGAATACTTAGTACCCATCTACCATTTTAAACAAAATGAAGTCAGCTCTACTCGTACTCAAACTCAAATGCTGAAGTCTTAAAACAAGTTTAAAAACAATTGTAAAAGACTTTTTGGAAAGACTCGAAGAACACTCATGACTTGACTCTTAGCTCTTCCTTGAATTTGAATTATGAATTCAAGGTTATGATTCACGTTGTGAATGATTTCTAGATGTTTAGAAGTAATTTAATATAGTTAGAATGAATAGGGAATGAAGGTACTCTTTATGAGAACTTAGACGGATAAAATGATGGAAAAAGGGTGGGTGTAGGCGACCCTGACATACTCCTGGCGCGGGACGCCAACCCCTGAATTTCAGAGACTGGTTTCAGGCGGAATGCTAGCGCGCCGCCCCAGACCTTCAGGCACATCGGGGGTGCGTCACCCCAGACTTTCTGGCACATCGGGGGCGCGTCAGCCCAAACCTTCTGGAGAATCAGAGGCGCGTCACCCCAGACCTCTAGCGCATCAGTGGTCCGCCACCCCAGTTTCTCCCCAGAACTTCCCGATGAATTTTTCTTCTCATTTTCTAACCCTAATTCAATTAGAATCGATTTCCTTTCTCAAGTTTTCCTTAGATTCAATTACCCAATATAAGTACACGAGAATCTACTAAAAAACAATCTCAAATCATTAACTTTTATCACAAGAACTCATCGAAACCTTAAAAATCAAGATTACGAATGAAACTTAATGAAAACTTATCAGGAACTCAAATCCTTCAACTTTCAAAAATGAAATTACACTAAAAATAATATGATTGGCGTGTGGGTGAACAAACCAAACACTATGAGAAGTCACATACCTCTTAGGGATCAAACCATTGGAAAAATCCACAATGAAACCTCAAGAACTTGACGAAACCTTGACCTTTCACCTTTTTTTTCTTCTTGAACTCTTTTCTAAAACCTTAGTGTGAATTATGATTGTGTAAACTGAACCAAATCAGTTTAGACCCCTAATTAATTACTAAAAACGAATTAAATCTGATAGGGTAAGGAAAAGACCAAAATACCCCTCTTAAATCCAGGTAACTTTCCTGATATAGAAAGCCCGACTTCAAATACTCATATCTCCCTCATACGATCTCAAAAATTAGCAAACTCGGTGGAATTGGAAAGAGCATTTCAAGACCTTTCATTTGATATCTTATAAGCCACCAAACTCATCCTGTACTTAAAGTTATGGTCGTTTGAAGTTGATTCAAAACTCATACTTAGCATAACTTGCAAAATTACAATTTTTGCTATTTCCAATTTAGTTCTTTGTAAGTTTAGCTCTTTCAAATAGCAAGGTGTTACAATATCTCCCCTTTGGGAACATTGGTCTGCAAATGAGATTACTCTAAGTAGACTAAGCGTGCTAACATCTAACACCCAGCTAAAACACTCAATAAGTAAAGTAACACAACATTTCAACTTAAAATAAATGCCAAGAAAAGGATTTGTACCTTAATATGGAATTTCCATAGACTCGAAGAGATTTGGGTATCTCTTCTTCATATATTCCTCAGCTTTCCCAAGTAGCTTTCTCAACAAACTGATTCCTCCACAGAACCATGATTGATGCTACCTCCTTGGTTCTCAACTTGCGAACCTGGTGATTTGGAATCTGAATTGTAATCTCCTCATAAGATAAGCTACCCTTAATACCAATATCTTCAATAGGTATGATAAGTAAAGGATCTCCCATACGCTTCTTCAACATTGAAATGTGGAATACTGGATGGACAGTTGCTAACTCTTGCGGTAGCTCAAACACATAAGCCACATTATCGATCCTCTTGGATATTTTGTAAGAACCAATATACCGGGGACTAAGTTTCCCCTTCTTAGCAAATCTCATAACACCCTTCATGGGTGAAACCTTCAAATTAATCCAATCATCTACCTAAATCCCTAAGTCTATTCTCCTAACATATGTATGGGATTTCTGATGACTTTTTGCCGATTTCAACCTCTCTTGAATAATCTTCACTTTCTCCATAGCTTGATGAACCATGTCTGGTCTTATCAACCCATCTTCACCAACCTCAAACCACCCAATAGGAGATCTACATCTTCTCCTATAAAGAGCCTCATAAGGCGCCATCTAGATGCTAGAGGGATACTATTGTTGTAAGCAAAATCTATGAGAGGTAAGTGATCCTCCCAATTCCCTTTGAAATCGATCACACACGCCCTTAACATATCCTCTAAAGTCTAAATTGTGGTCACTACTTGACCATCTATCTGTGGAAGAAAAGCATACTCAATTTTACCTTGGGATCAAACCTTTCTAGAAAGACTTCCAAAATCGTGCAGTGAATTGCGCACCTATATCTAAAATGATGGATATCGGAACTCCATGAAGTCTAACTACCTCTTGAATATATAACTTAGCATAATCCTCTTCTGAAAAAGTAGTCTTAACAAGCAAGAAATGGGATGATTTAGTCATTCAATCTACAATCACCCAAATCGAATCCTGCTGCATGCGAGACTGGGTGTAAGTCTGTAGTAAATCCATATTGATCATCTCCCACTTCCATTCTGAAAGATCTATGTTCTGAGCCATACCACAGGGCCTCTGGTGCTCTACCTTGACTTGTTGGAAATTCAGGCACTTGGCAATGAATTCTACGATACACTTCTTCATACAACTCCATCTATAGACTTCTCTCAAGTAACGATACATCTTTGTGCAACACGGATGTATAGAAAATCTGGATCTATGAGCTTCCTCCATGATCCTCTCTTTGAGTTCATCCACCCTTGGTACACATAACCTACCTTGATACTTCAATACACCATCTCCCCCTTGTTTAAAAGCTATCACTTTTTGCTTATGAACATTTTCCTTCAATTCAAGCAAAATATGATCTTGGTCTTGTTTCTCTTTCACTTTAGACAGTAATGATGATTCAACCCCATTCATCACCACCACTCCTCCTTATTTGGAATCCATTAGTCGGACTACTAATCGTACAAGTCTATGCACATCTTTTGCTGACTCTCTCTTGTCTTTCTTACCATTCGAAGTACTGCCCATAGAGAACCTGCTCAATGCATCAGCAACAATATTATCCTTATCTCGGTGATAGAGAATACTCATATCATAATCCTTGAGTAACTCCAACCACCTTCTCTGTCTGAGATCAAGCTCTTTCTAACTAAACACATAATGAAGACTCTTGTGATCGGTATACACATCCACATGAACACCATAAAGATAGTGACACCATATTTTCAAAGCAAACACTACATCAGCCAACTCTAGATCATGGGTTGGGTAATTCCACTCCTAAATCTGAAGTTGTCTGGAGGCATAAGCTATTACTTTGTTATTTTGCATTAATACACAACCCAATCAAACTCTAAACGCATCACAATATACCACAAAACTTTGCGTATCTTCAGGTAAGGTAAATACTGGGGCAGTAGTTAACCGCTTTTTCAATTCTTGAAAGCTTTTCTCATAAGCTTTAGAACATTGAAACTTAAGTGTTTACATAGTCAACTTAGTCAATGCGGATGAAATGGATGAAAACCCCTTCATGAACCTTCTATAATAGCCAGCCAATCCCAAGAAACTCTTAATATCAGTTTGAGACGTGGGTCTAGGCTAGTTCAGCACTGCCTCTATCTTTTGAGGGTCAACTCAAATTCCATCACTGGAAACAAGATGGCTTAAAAATGCCATAGATTCAAGCCAAAATTCACACTTAGATAATTTAGCATATAACTCCTTATCCTTTAATGTTTGGAGAACTATTCTGAGATGACTAGCATGATCTTCCTCATTCCTTGAATAGATTAGTATGTCATCAATGAATACGATAACAAACTTATCTAAATAAGGCTTGAATACTCTATTCATAAGGTCCATAAATGTTGCAGGAGCATTGGTCAAACCAAAAGACATAACTAGGAATTCATAATGACCATAGCGGGTCCTGAAAGCTATCTTACGAATATCACTTTCTCTTACTCTCAACTGATGATAGCCAGATCTAAGGTCTATCTTAGAAAAACAAGTGGCACCCTGAAGTTGATCGAAGAGATCATCAATTCTTGAAAGAGGATACTTATTGTTGATAGTAACCTTGTTCAACTGACGGTAATCTATGAACATTCTAAGAGAACCATCTTTCTTTCTCACAAATAAGACTGGAGCGTGCTAAGGTGAGACACTTGGTCAAATGAGACCTTTCTCAAGAAGATCTTTCAACTACTCTTTTAACTCTTTCAACTCTGCTGGAGCCATTCTGTATGGCGGAATAGGGATAGAACGTGTATCGGGAAGAATGTCTATACAAAAGTCTATTTCTCTCTTAGGAGGGACTCTGGGAAGATCATCTAGAAAGACTTCTGGAAACTCCCTACCAATTGGAACTGACTGAATAGGTGGTGTCTCAACACTAGAGTCATTAACTCAGACTAAGTGATAGATGCACCCCTTGGAAACTAAATTTCTCTCCTTAAGGTACGAAATAAAATGACCCTTAGGCACTGTTGAACTACTCATCCACTCAATAAGTGGCTCATTAGGAAACTAAAACTTAACTACTCGAGTTTTACAATCAAGTGAGGCATAACATGCATGAAGCTAGTCGATACCTAGAATGACATCAAAATCTATCATATCTAATTCAACTAAGTCAGCCATGGTGTCAATGTGATTAATGAAAATTGTACAATCACGATAAAATCTCTCAGCTAAATTAGACTCACCAACAAGTGTAGAAACACTGATAGGCTCAAGAAGTTACTCAGGAAGAATATCAAAATTCATGGAAACATAAGGAGTCACAGAAGATAGACTCGCTCCTGGATCTAGAAAAGCATAAGCATTAAAAGTAAAGACTTTGATCATACCAATGACAACATCTGGAGAATTCTCTTGCTCTTGACTAGTGGTGATAGCATATAGACCGTTGCCACTCCACCTGACCCTAAAGTAGCTCCTCTAGGTGCAGCTCTGTCTGGTGGAGCAACTGAACAAGATTGGGCCCTATTGCCCCCATTTCCATTACCTTGCATGATCTTAGGGAACTCTTTCATAAACTAACCCTCTTGATCACACTTGAAAAAACTATTAGAGCTATCACGACACACCCTTAAGTGGGTTCTACCATTTCCTCCTTGTGTTACACTACCTTGAGACAGTGCAGGTATAGCTCTGAAATCATTTGACTTATGATTATTAAAATCACCTATGTTCCTTGGTGCAGGTGTCACGACCCGAGCCTACACCCCAGACATGACACGACGTACAAGACTTCGAAGAGCCTCATACAAGACTCATAGCATTCAAAACATAAGACATAAGAAATAGTGTGGAATTTAAAAATCTTTTTAAAACCATACAATTGAAAACTTCATTTAAAACAGCAGAAGTCTACTTGTCTCACATCGCCATCTAAAAACATCTTGAATCAAAAGTAGGGTCACGACCCTTACAATAGAAAGTCTAAAAGTATCTAGTACAACGAATGACATGAAACATCAATAAAACACTTGTCCTCAGATCCATGAGGACATACCACAAACTTTGGAAGAACTCAATCCAAGCCCTTTGAACTAGAAAGAATCAACTCACATGCCGGAACCTACACTTTGTAGAAAAATGTAGAAATATGGGTTAGCACACAACAATGTACTAAGTATAATAGCCATGCAAAATCCATGCTTAAAAAGGACATTTTGGTTAAAAACCATGCAATATGCCAATTTTTGAGAAAACATCATGAACTTTAGCAAAAGGCATAAGATACAAGTATAATCTTCATATAAGTAATTACATCACATTAGAACCTTCACCTTAAGTAACCCTAAGCTATACTTGTTCAATGTAAGAATAACATCCCATACTATTATTCCTACTAAGTACCACTTTGAGGCCACCATAGATGAACTTACCATTCTTCCTTACTCATCTATAGTCAATATTCATACAACATACATTTCATAAGTCATGACAATGAAAGTAACTCATAATAACATTTCCATCTAAAGCATTCATCATTACATTAAGCCTTTAAGTTAACATTCTCATTAGCTTCATGAAGAGAACATTCGTTTCATTAGACATTATGACATTAGAGAATCACACCATAGCCCTCTCAAAGCCTACTCGTGCAATGCATGAATGGCATCCCATACTACCACCCGCATTTCATAGAACCTCTTGAGTAACCATAGCACGTATCTCACATGAAGGGAATATGCATTAATCGACATAGACCATGTGAGCTTAACATGGAATCGGATGTACTATCCCACATCGTAGCGGTTGGTTTACTTGCCTAAGGTAGAACCGGTAACATTTTAGCTTAGGTGGATCCACTAGCTAAAAACCTATGCGGGCACATAATTATGGGATACGAAAGATGTTCATTGACACCCGACCTAACGTAGAGGGAGCTTCAATCTTACCATATCCACTTGGTACTTAGCCTCCATTCCCATAGAGTAGTTCATTTTCATTAACATTATTATACTTGAGAGGGCTGCCCACATTAGATCTACCGACCCAAATTACATTACACATGAAAGGGCCACCACCATTAGCTCTACTGATTCAAGGTTCATCATTCCATATATGAAAGGACTACCACCATTAGATGTACCGATTCAAGGTTCATCATTCCATCTATGAAAGGACTACCACCATTAGGTCTACCGATTCAAGGTTTATCTTTACATTCATTCATAGACTCCTCAAGAAAGGGCTACCAAAATTAGGTCTACCGATTCAAGACAAAGCCTTACAATACTTTATTAGTCATTTATGAAAGGAATGCCAATGGCCTATCGATACATGTTCATCATTACATTATACAAAAAGGATACCCTAAGCCTACCAATTCAAGGTACATCAATCAAGATCACTTTCATTTACACAAGAAGAGAATGCCCTAAGACTACCAATTCAAGAAGTAACATTACATTGAAGAAACCTTTCACATATATCATCATCATTCATAAGTGTATAATTGAGAATAACCTTTCAATAATAATACAATCACATTCTAGACATGATCACATTACTTTCATAAACATAGAAAACTTTCTTTTCAATAAAGCACATGCATAATTCTCATAGTCATGTATAGGTTCTTCATTCATAGCCCTTCAAGAACCCTATATTACAATTCATGACTCACATCTTGCATCACTATTATATATATATATAGATATTCACATATTTCAATTAGATTAACTACTACATGCATAATTTGATCACAATCCACCCACACCAATCATCACCCACACTTAGTGATCCAATTTTACAAAATAGGGGAATTCATAGGTAATTCATCATAAAAACAGTAGTAATTCATCAAATTGATCATAATATAAGACAGTAAACACATTGAAATTGTTTTGAAAGTGAATACATGCCATAGATTGAAAACCATAGGCTTTGGAGAATTTCAACTATGAGAAATAGAGTTATGAAAGGAATCCTTGGATGGAACTTAACCAAGGATGAATACTACCATACCTTTCTTGAAGAAACTCCACAAAATTGAGTGAGAAAGATGAACTCTTGAGCTCCAAACCTTGGTTTCTTCTTCTCCAATGAAGGTTTCTAGAGAGAGAATATTTGGAGAGGAGGTGGTATCTATTTTTGTGTTTTGGGAATAATGAATTGTAAAAGGGTGTTTAATACTTTAAAAAGCCTTCAATAACTCTAATTGATCAAAATAAACCGACCCCTAACTAATCTAACCACCATAGGAATTTACCACTTTACCCCAACTTGCCCGAATTTGGGGAGATTTCAGTGGTGGCCTACGCCCACCAACCCACTGATCGTGAGTGGGGTGACGCCCCGTACTGCACGTCCGTGGTTTGGTTCAGGAACTTCTCATTTGGGGCCTTGACCTATGGATGGGTTCCAAGGGGTGTGGATGGACCTACAGGGCATTGGTCTCATCCATAGGTCCTCATTTTTTTGACAGATTTTGTTCTTTAGCAGCTTTGGGGGTTAGATTTTAGGGTCCTGCTCAAGTACCCTTAGTTGGTCCTTGGGAGTCGTACCTTGACATTTAACCCCTAAACCCCTCTAACTAAACTTGGGAACTCATTTTACAATACAAAACCTCACATCAACTCAACAACACACTCGTTAGGCTCTAGTTTCACCTACTCATTTTACGAGGTGTTACATTATCTCCCCCTTAGGAACATCAGTCCTCGAATGACACTTTAAACACTTTAGGGAAATAAAGACTCAATACTAGCAGCCCATCATACATAAAACATCATAAACAATGCACAAAACTAGGAGGAAACATCATCTCCATCTTAAACATACTCCATGCAACACAAGAAAGTAGGAACTACATCTACACACTCATTATGCATGAAAAACTTCAACATTTCTCATTTCATTGGAGGAATTACCTTCTCCAACTCAAATCATGTTCATCATAACATCACTAAGCACATTATGCAATTACTCTCAAAAGCATATTTAGGCATGTTCAAGAATTAACCTCATGAAGCATAAAGGAAACTCATACTAAATGCACATCAACATGAGGAACATAGATCAGAAAAACTCATTTTCTCATTAAACATGAAACAACTTACACTGAACTCTTTGTCTTATGCTTGAATAGGAATAGAAGGAAAGAGATAAGGATATTGGGACTCTCAACAACCTTGCCTTCCAACTATGCCATCTCCCCCTTGGGAGTAAACACATACTAAGGCTAACATGAAAATAACATAGTGACCTTAACAAGACATTCACAACCATAAGAAACTATCAACATACTGATGCCTTCATCCGAAAGGGCTCATTTCTCCTCTCTAGATTGTAGTTCGTAGAAATGACTATGCTTTGGAGCATTAGGATCCGAGCCACCATGAGAAGCTTGATTGGCCTCTCTTCCTTTGGCCGTAAGAGTAGGGAAATCTTTCACTTGATGATCACTCTTTCCACAACCATAGCACCCATTAGTACCGGCTAGGCACTTCCCATAATGCTTTTTTCCACAATTGGTGCAAGTAGGTTTAGGAAATGGAGACCCACTACCTTTCTCTTGGTTAACCCTAGGAATGCTTGAAGAATCTTGGTTAAAACGCCTCTTTTTGAACCTTGGTTGACCTTGCTCATCGGACCTAGTTCTCTTCATCTCCCTATTCTTTTTCTTAATTTTAAACTACACAATTTGTTGAGCAAACACCATAAGCCTAGAGATATTCATGTCATTATGGAGCATTGTCGTACGACATTCTTCCTTAACTAGGTTGGACACACCCGTCACAAATCTACTCATCTCATCCCTCAGGTTAGACACCAAATATGGAACATACTTAGACAATAGGGTAAAGTTAAAGGAGTACTCTTGCACACTCATGCTACCTTGACTAAGGTTGATAAATTCTTCCACCTAAACTTCCCTCTTTTCACGGGGAAAGAACCTATCAATGAATGCTTTCTTAAACACTTCCCAATCTATGGGACACGCTTCTACCGACCTATTATTTTTCCATTGAGTAAACCAAACTTGGGCAACATACTTCAATTCATAAGCGGCAAGCTCCGCTTTCTCTATAGAAGTGACCCCCATAGCATTAACTACCTTATACACCTCATACACATATTCTTGGGGATCCTTTCCCACCTTAGAACCTAGAAACACCGGAGGATTCATCCTGAGAAAGTCCATCAACCTAGGAGCCATAGTGCTCACATTAGGGTTCACATGAGTCTCAACATCCCTAGTGGCTTGGGCCATCATAGCTTAGGCTTGAGTAGTTACGGCTTAAACCATCATTAAAAGAGCCTACCTAACTTCTTCATTGGACATAGCCGGAGGAATAACCAGAACTTGATTGCCTTGAGGAACTTGGTTACCTTGAGGACCTTGGGAAGGAACTCCCTCATTCACATTCTCCTCTTCCATCATTCTTGCATTCGCCCTTCTTATATTCATATCCTATAGATACAAGAGAAGAGTTAGGAAAAGGACTTCATAGAGTTAAAACTCTAAAGCATGACTTAAAGAGTAATGGAAGAAGTGTAGTTTTCTAACGTCTTATAGCCTCTCATTCATAAATGTGGCATGCTTCACACTCATGAACATGACTCTACTAGACGTTGCTTGTGAGACATCATCCTAAAACCATCCCAACATCTTGTGCTCTGATGCCATGTTTGTCACGAGCCGAGCCTACACCCCGGACGTGACACGGCGTACAAGACTCCGAAGAGCCTCATACAAACCTCATAACATTCATACCATAAGACATAAGAAATAGTGTGGAATTTAAAACTCTTGTTGAATCCATACAATCGAAAACATCATTTAAAACAGCGGAAGTCTACTTGTCTCACATGGCCATCTAAAAACATCTTACATCAAAAGTAGGGTCACTACCCTTACAATAGAAAGTCTAAAAGTGTCTAGTACAATGAAAGACATGAAACATCAATAAAACACTTGTCCTTGGATCCATGAGGACATACCACAAGCATTGGAAGAACTCAATCCAAGCCCTTTGAACTAGAAGGAATCAACTCAAAAGCCGGAACCTACACTTTGTAGAAAAATGTAGATATATGGGTTAGCACACAAAAATGTACTAAGTATGATAGCCATGCTTAAAAAAGACATTTTGGTTAAAAACCATGGTATATGCCAAATTGTGAGAAAACATCATGAACTTTAGCAAAAGGCATAAGATACAAGTATAATCATCATATAAGTCATTACATCACATTAGAACCTTCACCTTAAGTAACCCTAAGCTATACTTGTGCAATGTAAGTACAACATACCATACTACTATTCCTACTAAGTACCACTTTGAGGCAACCATAAATAAACTTACCATTCTTCATTCCTCATCTTTAGTCAATACTCATATGTAAGGAACACATACATTTCATAAGTCATGACAAGGAAAGTAACTCATAATAACATTTCCACGTAAAGCATTCATCATTACATTAAACCTTTAAGTCAACATTCTTATTAGCTTCATTAAGAGCACATTCATTTCATTAGACATTAGGATATTAGAGAATCACACCATAGCCCTCTCAAAGCCTACTCGTGCAATGCATGAATGGCATCCCATACTACAACCCACACTTCATAGAACCGCTTGAGTAACCATATCACGTATCTCACATGATGGTAATACGCATTAACCGACATAAACCATGTGAGCTTAACATGGAATCCGAAGTACTGTCCCACATCGTAAGGGTTGGTCTACTTGCCTAAGGTAGAACCGGTAACATTTTAGCTTATGTCGATGCACTAGCTAATAACCTATGCGGGCACATAGTTATAGGATAAGAAAGATGTTCATTGAAGCCCGGCCTCACGTAGGGAGAGCTTCCATATTACCATATCCACTCGGTACATAGCCTCCATTCTCATAGAGTAGTTCATTTTCATTAACATTATTATACTTGAGAGGGCTACCCACATTAGGTCTACCGACCCAAAGTACATTACACATGAAAGGGCCACCACCATTAGGTCTACCGATTGAAGGTACATTATGAGGATAGCTCATTGAATCCTCAAGAAAGGTCCACCACCATTAGGTCTACCGATTCAAGGTTCATCATTTCACACATGAAAGGGCTACCACAATTAGGTCGACCGATTCAAGGTTTATCATTACATTCATTCATAGACTCCTCTTAAAAGGTCTACGAACATTAGGTCTACCAATTCAAGACAAAGCCTTACAATACTTCATTAGTCATTTATGAAAGGAATGTCATTCGCCTATCGATTCATGTTCATCATTACATTTTATGAAAAGGATTCCCTAAGCCTACCAATTCAAGGTACATCAATCAAGATCACTTTCATTTACACAAGAAGAGGATGCCCTAAGCCTACCAATTCTAGATGTAACTTTACATTGAAGAAACCTTTCGCATATATCATCATCATTCATAAGTGTATAATTGAGAATAACATTTCAATAATAATACAATTACATTCTAGACATGATCACATTACTTTCATAAACATAGAAACTTTGCTTTTCAATAAAGCACATGCATAATTATCATAGTCATGTATAGGTTCTTCATTCATAGCCCTTCAAGAACCCTAGATCACAATTCATGATTCACATCCTACATCACTATTATATACATGGATATTCATATATTTCAATTATATTAACTAGTACATGCATAATTTGATCGCAATCCACTCACATCAATCATCACCCACACTTTGAGATCTAATTTGACAAAATAGGGGAATTCATAGGTAATTCCATCATAAAAACAGTAGAAATTCATTAAATTGATCCTAGTATAAGACAATAAACACTTTGAAATTGTTTTGAAAGTGAATCCATGCCATAGATTGAAAACCCTAGGTTTTGGAGAATTTCTACTTTGAGAAATAGAGTTTTGAAGGGACTCCTTGGATTGAACTTAACCAAGGATGAAGACTACCATACCTTTCTTGAAGAAACTCCACGAAATTGAGTGAGAAAAATGAACTCTTGAGTTCTAAACCTTGGTTTCTTCTTCTCCAATGGAGGTTTCTAGAGAGAGAATATTTGGAGAGGAGGTGGTTTATATTTTTGTGTTTTGGGAATAATATAATGTAAAAGGGTGTTTAATACTTTAAAAAGCCATAAATAACTCTATATAATCAAAATAAACCGACCATAAACTAATCTAACCACCTTAGGAATTTACAACTTTTCCCCAAACTTGGCCGAATTTGGGTAGATTTTACTGGTGACCTACGCCCATCAACCCATGGACAGTGAGTGGGGTGACGCCCCGTACTGCACATCCATGGTTTGGTTCAGGAACTTCTCATTTGGGGCCTTGACCTACGGATGGGTTCCAAGGGGTGTGGATGGACCTACAGGGCGTAGGTCCTCATTTTTTGACAACTTTTGTTCTTTGGAACCTTATGGGGTTAGACTTTAGGGTCCTCCTCCAGGACCCTTAGTTGGTTCTTGGGGGTATCTTACCTTGACATTTAACCCCAAAAGACATCAACCTAAACTCAGAAACTCATTTTACAACATAAAACCTCACATCAACTCAACAACACACTCGTTAGGCTCTAGTTTCATCTACTCATTTTTCGAGGTGTTACAACAAGTGCACTAGCAGATGATGGAGCAGGTCCCTATTGCCTTTTTTGGAATGATGACCGGTTTGCATTACTCTTTTGTTGTCTAGACTAATTTCCTTCAATCTTAGCTTTCTTGTTTGTAAGCTCTTCCCTATCCCTCAGCTTATCTTCAGCAACGTGTTGCACATGGATCATAAGCCTTGCTATGTCCATATCCCCTATTAGCATAACTGTCTTGCCCTCCGTACTTGACAGACGAGACAACCCAGCAACAAACTTACTCATCCTGCTCCTCATGTCAGCAACCATCTTTGGGACATACCGGGACAGTTCGGTGAGCTTCAGGCTATATTCATGCACACACATGTATTCCTGCTTAAGAGTGAGGAATTGTCTTACCTTTGCCTCTCTTAGCTCCCGGGGAAAGAAATGCACCATGAATGCATTCTCAAACACAAACCAGTTCACGATTAGTGCACCCTCAGTTCTACCCTTTTTTCCATTGGTCAAACGAAATTCTAAAAACACCCTTCAGATGGTATGCAGCTAGTTCCACTCGCTCAGTATCAACAACATGCATCACCTCAAACACGTTCTGCAACGCTTCCACAAAATTTTCCGTATCCCCAATAACACTTGAACCAGTAAAGCTTGAAGGATTCATCATTAAGAAGTCACAGATCACCAGTGTTACAACAGGTTAACTAGCAGATGATGGAACAGGTCCCTTTTGCTTTTTTTGGAATGATGACCGGTTTGCATTAATCTTCTGCTGTCTAGACTCATTTCCTTCAATCATAGCTTTCTTGTTTGTAAGCTTTTCCCTATCCCTCAGCTTATCTTCATCAACGTGTTGCACATGGATCGTAAGCCTTGCTATGTCCATGTCCCCTATTAGAATAACTACCTTGCCCTCCTTACTTGACAGACGAGAAAACCCAGCAACAAACTTACTCATCCTGCTCCTCATGTCAGCAACCATATCTGGGGAATACTGGGACAGTTCAGTGAGCTTAAGGCTATACTCATGAACACTCATGGATTCCTGCATAAAAGTGGGGAATTCTCTTACATTTACCTCTCTTAGCTCACGGGGGAAGAAACGCACCATGAAGGCATTCTAGAACACAAACCAGCTCACGATTAGTGGACCCTCAGTTTTACCCTTTTTCCATTGGTCAAACGAGATTCTACAAACACCCTTCAGTTGGTATGCAGCTAGTTCCACTCGCTCAGTATCAACAACATGCATCACCTCAAACACTTTCTGCAACCCTTCCACAAAATTTTTCGTGTCCCCAGTAACACTTGAACCAGTAAAGCTTGAAGGATTCATCCTTAAAAACTCACAGATCACCAGTGTTACAACAGGTGAACTAGCAGATGATGGAGCAGGTCCCTTTTGCTTTTTTCGGAATGATGACCGGTTTGCATTACTCTTCTGCTGTCTAGACTCATTTCCTTCAATCTTAACTTTCTTGTGTGTAAGCTCTTCCCTATCCCTCAGCTTATCTTCATCAACGTGTTGCACATGGTTCATAAGCCTTGCTATGTCCATATCCCACATTAGCATAACTGTCTTGCACTCCTTACTTGACAGACGAGACAACCCAACAACAAACTTACTCATCCTCCTCCTCATGTCAGCAACCATCTCTGGGGCATACCGGGACAGTTCGGTGAGCATAAGGCTATACTCATGCACACTCATGTATTCCTACTTAAGAGTGAGGAATTGTCTTACCTTTGCCTCTCTTAGCTCACGGGGAAAGAATCGCACAATGAAGGAATTCTCGAACACAAACCAGCTCACGGTTAGTGCACCCTCAGTTCTACCCTTCTTCAATTAGTCAAACGAGATTCAAAAAACACTCTTCAGTTGGAATGCAGTTAGTTCCACTCGCTCAGTATCAACAACATGCATCACCTCAAACACTTTCTTCAATTCTTTCACAAAATTATCCGTATCCCCAGTGACACTTGAACCAGTAAAGCTTGAAGGATTCATCCTTAAGAACTCACAGATCCCAGTGTTACAACAGGTGCACTAGAAGATGATGTAGCAGGTCCCTTTTTCTTTTTTTTTTGGAATGATGACCGGTTTGTATTCCTCTTCTACTGTCTAGACTCATTTCCTTCAATCTTAGATTTCTTGTTTGTAAGCTCTTCCCTATCCCTCAGCTTATTTTCATCACCGTGTTGCACATGGATCGTAAGCCTTGCTATGTCCATATCCCCTATTAGCATAACTTCCTTGCCCTCCTTACTTGACAGACGAGACAACCCAGCAACAAACTTACTCATCATTCTCCTCATGTCAGCAACCATCTCTGGGGAATACCGGGACAGTTCGGTGAGCTAAAAGCTATACTCATGCACATTCATGGATTCCTGCTTAAGAGTGAGGAATTCTGTTACCTTTGCCTCTCTTAGCTCACGGGTAAAGAATCGCACCATGAAGTCAATCTCGAACACAAACCAGCACACGATTAATGCACCATCAATTCTACCCTTCTTCCATTAGTCAAACGAGATTCAAAAAACACCCATCAGTTGGTATGCAGTTAGCTCCACTCGCTCAGTATCAATAACATGCATCACCTCAAACACTTTCTGCAACCCTTCCACAAAATTTTCTGTATCCCCAGTAACAGTTGAACCAGTAAAGCTTGAAGGATTCATCCTTAAGAAGTCACAGATCCCCAGTGTCACAACAGGTGCCGTAGCAGATGATGGAGCAGGTCACTTTTCTTTTTTTGGAATGATGACCGGTTTGCATTAATCTTCTACTGTCTAGACTCATTTCCTTCAATCATAGCTTTCTTGTTTGTAAGCTCTTCCCTATCCCTCAGCTTATCTTCATCAACGTGTTGCACATAGATCATAAGCCTTGCTATGTCCATAACCCCTATTAGAATAACTACCTTGCCCTCCGTACCTGACCGACGAGGCAACCCAGCAACAAACTTACTAATCCTGCTACTCATGTCAGCAACCATATCTTGGGAATACTGGGACAGTTCAGTGAGCTTAAGGCTATACTCATGAACACTCATGGATTCCTGCATAAAAGTGTGGAATTCTCTTACAGTTACCTCCCTTAGCTCACGGGGAAAGAAACGCACCATGAAGGCATTCTCGAACACAAACCAGCTCACAATTAGTGCACCCTCAGTTCTACCCTTCTTCCATTGGTCAAACGAGATTCTAGCAACACCCTTCAGTTGGTATGCAGCTAGTTCCACTCGCTCAATATCAACAACATGCATCACCTCAAACAATTTCTACAACTCTTTCACAAAAAATTTTTGTATCCCCAGTGACCCTTGAACCAGTAAAGCTTGAAGGATTCATCCTTAAGAACTCACAGATCACCAGTGTTACAACAGGTGCACTAGCAGATGATGGAGCAGGTCCCTTTTGCTTTTTTTGGACTGATGACCGGTTTGCATTACTCTTCTGCTATCTAGACTCATTTCCTTCGATCTTAGCTTTCTTGTTTGTAAGCTCTTCCCTATCCCTCCGCTTATCTTCATCAACATGTTGCACATGGTTCATAAGCCTTGCTATTTCCATATCCCACATTAGCATAACTGCCTTGCACAACTTTCTTGACAGACGATAAAACCCAGCAACAAACTTACTCATCCTGCTCCTCATGTCAGCAACCATCTCTGGGGCATACCGGGACAGTTTGGTGAATATAAGGCTACAATCATGAACACTCATGTATTCCTGCTTAAGAGTGAGGAATTGTCTGACCTTTGCCTCTCTTAGCTCACGGGGAAAGAATCGCACAATGAAGGCATTCTCGAAGACAAAGCAGCTAACGATTAGTGCACTCTCAGTTCTACCCTTCTTCTATTGGTCAAACGAGATTCAAAAAACACCCTTCAGTTGGTATGCAGTTAGTTCCACTCGCTCAGTATCAACAACATGCATCACCTCAAACACTTTCTGCAACTCTTTCACAAAATTTTATGTATCCCAAGTGACACTTGAACCAGTAAAGCTTGAAGGATTCATCCTTAAGAACTCACAGATCCCCAGTGTTACAACAAGTGCCCTAGCAGGGGATGGACCAGGTCCCTTTTGCTTTTTCTGGAATGATGACCGGTTTGCATTACTCTTCTGCTGTCTAGACTAATTTCCTCCAGTCTTAGCTTTCTTGTATGTAAGCTCTTCCCTATCCCTCAGCTTACCTTCATCAACGTGTTACACATGGTTCATAAGCCTTGCTCTGTCCATATCCCACATTAGCATAACTGCTTTGCACTCCTTACTTGACAGACGAGACAACCCAGCAACAAATTTACTCATCCTGCTCCTCATGTCAGCAACCATCTCTGGGGCATACCGGGACAGTTCGGTGAACATAAGGCTATACTCATGCACACTCATGTATTCCTGCTTAAGAGTGAGGAATTGTCTTACCTTTACCTCTCTTAGTTCACGGGGAAAGAATCGCACAATTAAGGCATTCTCGAACACAAACCAGCTCACGATTAGTGCACCTTCAGTTCTACCCTTCTTCCATTGGTCAAACGAGATTCAAAAAACACCCTTCAGTTGGTATGCAGTTAGTTCCACTCACTCAGTATCAACAACATGCTTCATCTCAAACACTTTCTTCAACCCTTCCACAAAAATTTATGTATCCCCAGTGACACTTGAACCAGTAAAGCATGAATGATTCATCCTTAAGAACCCACAGATCCCCAGTGTTACAACAGGTGCACTAGCAGATGATGGAGCAGGTCCCTTTTGCTTTTTTTGGAATGATGACCGGTTTGCATTAATCTTCTGCTGTCTAGACTCATTTCCTTCAATTATAGCTTTCTTGTTTGTAAGCTCTTCCCTATCCCTCAACTTATCTTCATCAACGTGTTGAACATGGATCATAAGCCTTGCTATGTCCATAACCCCTATTAGAATAACTACCTTGCCCTCCGTACCTGACCGACGAGACAACCCAGCAACAAACTTACTCATCCTGCTCCTCATGTCAGCAAACATATCTGGGGCATACCGGGACAGTTCAGTGAGCTTAAGGCTATACTCATGCACACTCATGGATTCTTGCATAAAAGTGGGGAATTCTCTTACATTTGCCTCTCTTAGCTCACGGGGAAAGAAACACACCATGCAGGCATTCTCGAACACAAACCAGCTCACAATTAGTGCACCCTCAGTTCTACCCTTCTTCCCTTGGTCAAACGAGATTCAAAAAACACCCCTCAGTTGGTATGCAGTTAGTTCCACTCGCTCAGTATCAACAACATGCATCACCTCAAACACTTTCTTCAACTCTTTCACAAAATTTTCCGTATCCCAAGTGACACTTGAACCAGTAAAGCTTGAAGGATTCGTCCTTAAGAACTCACAGATCACCAGTGTTACAACAAGTGCACTAGCAGAGGATGGACCAGGTCCCTTTTGCTTTTTCTGGAATGATAACCGGTTTGCATTACTCTTCTGCTGTCTAGACTAATTTCCTTCAATCTTAACTTTCTTGTATGTAAGATCTTCCCTATCCCTCAGCTTATCTTCATCAACGTGTTACACATGGTTCATAAGCCTTGCTCTGTCCATATCCCACATTAGCATAACTGCTTTGCACTCCTTACTTGACAGACGAGACAACCCAGCAACGAACTTACTCATCCTGCTCCTCATGTCAGCAACCATCTTTGGGGCATACCAGGACAGTTCGGTGAGCATAAGGCTATACTCATGCACACTCATGTATTCCTGCTTAAGAGTGAGGAATTGTCTTACCTTTGACTCTCTTAGCTCACGGGGAAAGAATCGCACAATTAAGGCATTCTCGAACACAAACCAGCTCACGATTAGTGCACCCTCAGTTCTACCCTTCTTCCATTGGTCAAACAAGATTCAAAAAACACCCTTTAGTTGGTATGCAGTTAGTTCCATTCGCTCAGTATCAACAACAAGCATCACCTCAAACACTTTCTTCAACTCTATCACAAAATTTTCCGTATCCCAAGTGACACTTGAACCAGGAAAGCATGAAGGATTCATCCTTAAGAACCCACAGATCCCAAGTGTTACAACAGGTGCACTAGAAGATGATGGAGCAGGTCCCTTTTTATTTTTATTTTGGAATGATGACCGCTTTGCATTACTCTTCTGCTGTCTAGACTCATTTCCTTCAATCTTAGCTTTCTTGTTTGTAAGCTCTTCCCTATCCCTCAGCTTATTTTCATTAACATGTTGCACATGGATCATAAGCCTTGCAATGTCCATATCCCCTATTAGCAGAACTGCCTTGCCCTCCTTACTTGACAGACGAGAAAAACCAGCAACAAACTTACTCATCCTGCCCCTCATATCAGCAACTATATCTGGGGCATACCGGGACAGTTCGGTGAGCTTAAGGCTATATACATGCACACTCATGTGTTCCTGCTTAAGAGTGAGGAATTCTCTTACCTTTGCCTCTCTTAGCTCACACGAAAAGAAACGCACCTTGAATGCATTCTCAAACACTAACCAGCTCACGATTAGTGCACCCTCAGTTCTACCCTTTTTCCATTGGTCAAACGAGATTCTAGAAACACCCTTCAGTTGATATGCAGCTAGTTCCACTCGCTCAGTATCAACAATATGCATCACCTCAAACACTTTCTGCACCCCTTCCATAAAATTTTCCATATCCCAGTAACACTTGAACCAGTAAAGCTTGAAGGATTCATCCTTAAGAACTCACAGATCACCACTGTTACAACAGGTGAACTAGCAGATTATGGAGCAGGTCCCTTTTGCTTTTTTTGGAATGATGACCGGTTTGCATTAATCTTCTGCTGTCTAGACTCATTTCCTTCAATCATAGCTTTCTTGTTTGTAAACTCTTCCCTATCCCTCAGCTTGTCTTCATCAATGTGTTGCACATGGATCATAAGCCTTGTTATGTCCATAACCCCTATTAGAATAACTACCTTGCACTGCGTATCTGACCGACAAGACAACCCAGCAACAAACTTACTCATCCTGCTCCTCATGTCAGCAACTATATCTGGGGCATACTGGGACAGTTCAGTGAGCCTAAGGCTATACTCATGCACACTCATGGATTCCTGCATAAAAGTGGGGAATTCTCTTACATTTGTGTCTCTTAGCTCACGGGGAAAGAAACGCACCATGAAGGCATTCTCGAACACAAACCAGCTCACAATTAGTGCACCCTCAGTTCTACCCTTCTTCCATTGGTCAAACGAGATTCTAGAAACACCCTTCAGTTGGTATGCAGCTAGTTCCACTCGCTCAATATCAACAACATGCATCACCTCAAACACTTTCTGCAATTCTTTCACAAATTTTTTTGTATCCCAGTGACACTTGAACCAGCAAAGCTTGAAGGGTTCATCCTTAAGAACTCACAGATCACCAGTGTTACAACAGGTGCACTAGCAGATGATGGACCAGGTCCCTTTTGCTTTTTCTGGAATGATGACCGGTTTGCATTACTCTTCTGCTGTCTAGACTCATTTCCTTCAATCTTAGCTTTCTTGTTTGTAAGCTCTTCCCTATCCCTCAGCTTATCTTCATCAACGTGTTGCACATGGTTCATAAGCCTTGCTATGTCCATATCCCTTATTAGCATAACTGCCTTGCCCTCCTTACTTAACAGACGAGACAACCCAGCAACAAAATTACTCATCCTGCTCCTCATGTCAGCAACCATCTCTGGGGCATACCGGGACAGTTCGGTGAGTTTAAGGCTATACTCATGCACACTTGTGAATTCCTGCTTAAGAGTGAGGAATTCTCTTACCTTTGCCTCTCTTAGCTCACGGGGAAAGAATCGCACCATGAAGGCAATCTCGAACACAAACCATCACACGATTAATGCACCCTCAGTTCTACCCTTCTTCCATTGGTCAAATGATATTCAAAAAACATCCTTCAGTTGGTATGCAGTTAGTTCCACTCACTCAGTATCAACAACATGCATCACCTCAAACACTTTCAACAACTCTTTCACAAAATTTTCCGTATCCCCAGTGACACTTGAACCAGTAAAGCTTGAAGGATTCATCCTTAAGAACTCACAGATCCCCAGTGTTACAACCGGTGCACTAGAAGATGAAGGAGCAGGTCCCTTTTTCTTTTTTTTTGGAATGATACCGGTTTGCATTACTCTTCTGCTGTCTAGACTCATTTCCTTCGATCTTAGCTTTCTTGTTTGTAAGCTCTTCCCTATCCCTCAGCTTATTTTCATCAACGTGTTGCACATGGATCGTAAGCCTTCCTATGTCCATATCCCCTATTAGCATAACTGCCTTGCCCTCCTTACTTGACAGACGAGACAACCCAGCAACAAACTTACTCATCCTGCTCCTCATGTCAGCAACCAACTCTGGGGCATACCGGGATAAATCGGTGAGCTTAAGGCTATACTCATGCACACTCATCGATTCCTTCTTAAGAGTGAGTAATTCACTTACATTTGCCTCTCTTAGCTCACGGGGAAAGAATCGCACCATGAAGGCAATCTCGAACACAAACCAGTACACGATTAATGCACCCACAGTTCTACCCTTCTTCCATTGGTCAAACGAGATTCAAAAAACACCCTTCAATTGGTGTATAGTTAGTTCCACTCGCTCAGTATCAACAACATGCATCACCTCAAACACTCTCTGCAACTCTTTCACAAAATTTTCCGTATCCCCAGTGACACTTGACCAAGTAAAGCTTGAAGGATTCATCCTTAAGAACTCACAGATCCCCAGTGTTACAACAGGTACCGTAGCAGATGATGGAGCAGGTCTCTCTTGTTTTTTTGGAAAGATGACCGGTTTGTATCACTCTTCTGTTGTCTAGCCTCATCTCTTTCAATCTTAACTTTCTTGTTTGTAAGCTATTCCCTATTCGTCAGCTTATCTTCAGCAACGTGTTGCACATAGATCATACGCCTTGCTATGTCCAAATCCCCTATTAACATAACTATCTTGCCCTATTTACTTGACAGACGAGACAACCCAGCAACAAACTTACTTATCCTGCTCCTCATGTCAGCAACCATCTCTGGGGCATACCGTGATAGTTCGGTGAGCTTAAGGCTATACTCATGCACACTCATGGATTCCTTCTTAAGAGTGAGGAATTCACTTACCTTTGCCTCTCTTAGCTCACGGGGAAAGAATCGCACCAGGAAGGCATTCTCAAACACAAACCAGCTCACGATTAGTGCACCCTCAGTTCTACCCTTCTTCCATTGGTCAAATGAGATTCTAGAAACACCCTTTAGTTGGTATGCAACTAGTTCCACTCGCTTAGTATCAACAACATGCATCACCTCAAATACTTTCTACAACACTTCCACAAAATTTTCCATATCCCAATGACACTTGAACCAGTAAAGCTTCAAGGACTCATCCTTAAGAACTCACAGATCCCCAGTGTTACAACAGGTGCATTAGCAGATGATGGAGCAGGTCCATTTTGTTTTTTTGGAATGATGACCGGTTTGCATTACACTTTTGCTGTCTAGACTCATCTACTTCAATCTTAGCTTTCTTATTTATAAGCTTTTTCCTATCGCTCAGCTTATCTTAATCAACGTGTTGCACATGGATCATAAACCTTGCTATGTCCATATCCCCTATTAGCATAACTGCCTTGCCCTCTTTCCTTGACAGACGAGACAACCCAACAACAAACTTACTCATCCTGCTCCTCATGTCAGCAACCATCTTTAGGGCATACCGGGACAGTTCGGTGAGCTTAAGGCTATACTCATGCACACTCATGGATTCTTGCTTAAGAGTGAGGTATTCTCTTACCTTTGCCTCTCTTACCTCACGGGGAAAGAAATGCCCCATGAAGGCATTCTCGAACACAAACTAGCTCACGATTAGTGCACCCTCAGTTCTACCCTTCTTCAATTGGTCAAATGAGATTCTAGAAACACCCTTCAGTTGGTATGCAGCTAGTTCCACTTGCTCAGTATCAACAACATGCATCACCTCAAACACTTTCTGCAACTCTTCCACAAAATTTTCCGTATCCCCAGTGACACTTGAACCAGTAAAGCTTGAAGGATTCATCCTTAAGAACTCACAGATCCCCAGTGTTACAACAGGTGCACTAGCAAATGATGGAGCAGGTCCCTTTTGTTTTTTGGAATGATGACCGGTTTGCATTACTTTTTTGCTGTCTAGACTTATCTTCTTCAATATTAGCTCTCTTATTTGTAAGCTCTTCCCTATCGCTCAGCTTATCTTCATCAACATGTTGCACATGGATCATAAACCTTGATATGTCCATATCCCCTATTAGCATAACTCCCTTGCACTCCTTACTTGACAGACGAGACAACCCGGCAACAAACTTACTCATCCTGCTCCTCATGTCAGCAACCATCTCTGGGAATACCGGGACAGTTCGGTGAGCTTAAGGCGATACTCATGCACACTCATGGATTACTGCTTAAGAGTGAGGAATTCTCTTACCTTTGCCTCTCTTAGCTCATGGGGAAAGAAACACACCATGAAGGCATTCTCAAACACAAACCAACTCACGATTAGTGCACCCTCTGTTCTACACTTCTTCCATTGGTCAAACGAGATTCTAGAAACACCCTTTAGTTGGTATGTAGTTAGTTCCACTCGTTCACTATCAACAACATGCATCACCTCAAACACTTTCTACAACTCTTCCATAAAAATTTTCGTATCCCCGATGACACTTGAACCAGTAAAGTTTGAAGGATTGTTTTCAATTGCCATGGGTTCTCTTTAATGTTGGTTCAGTTGATTGTCTTATTAATTTTTATGCATGAATTGAAGTAATTACATGTTTTAAAGATGAATCCCCATGAACCCATGCATAACCCATGTTTTCTAAGCTATGTTGATTTAATGTGGGTCTTGAACAATGAAAGATGAATTTATGAAAATATTCATGTCTTCTCTTTATGAAATAGATGTAAATGAATTTGAAGATGCATTGACATTGAATACATGATGAAACATATGAAATATTGAAAAGAATGCATGTTCATGAAAGTATGTTTATGACTCAAGAAAGCTTATAGATGAGATTGTCTCTATGTTCTATGAAGCTTGGCCACATGACATGAACGACATCTAGATTTTCCCTCAATGATTTTCTGGCTATTTTCCTAAATTAGCTCTTGATTAGTATGGTATCTGGATATGCCATCAATGATTATAGGCCACGATTTCAAAACTATTTCCATTAGTATGAGGGGAATCTCTAACATGAAGTGAATGACTATCGGCCTTAAAAGCTATAATGAAAAGATCATGGACGGTGAAAGGTTTTATCATGCATGGTCTAACGAGGTATCCTATGATATGGTATGTGGCGACTACTCATGTCTCTTATTGATAAGATAAGTCAAGACTTGATAACTACTCTTTGGGATTTATGCTTAGCACCGAGAGGATGTTGAGATTGAAGCTCTTCCGTGTTGAGGTCGGGTTTCTAGAAGAAATATCCTTATCAGTTACCTATGTGCCTCCATAGGATGATGGTCTAGACAGACATTAACTAGTGGATCAACTTTAGCTCAACCATGGTCCTACCTTGGCAAGTAGGACAACCCTTTTCGGTGAGGCAGACACCGGGGGATCATGTTATAGCTCATATGGTCTTTATGCCGGTTAAGGCTAATTCCCACAACTATAATGAACTAAGGTTACTTTAAGAAGTATCTCACATGTGTTCAAAGATGGCTTTACTTGCATTGATCATGATTACATTTTACGTTTTCTAACCCTCTTATCATATGTTTTAGTTTTGTCTTTGCATATCATGAAAATGTCCATTTTAGCATGATTTCATACTTTTATATATGACTATAATACTTAGTGCATTTTTGTACTAACAAATACTCTTGCCTACAGTTCTTATCCTAAAATGTAGGGTCCAACAATTTCCGATTCGCACCTCCGTGGCTATGATCTCTTAGTAGTTGAAGTTTAAAGATTGGTGAGGCCTCATGTTTCGAGGACCAAGCCTTTATATCATCAAGTATTTTCATTTTAGTTTCGAACTCTATGTACGGGCTATGCCCCAATAAACTCTTAAGTACTACATAGCTTGAGACGATGTTTAGACTTCCGCTTTTATCTACAAAAAATTTATACGTTGAAACAGTCTTTTAAATATTTTAATATCACGACCCAGGAGTACCCCCTAGATGTGACAAGGAGTACTCAACCCATAAAGATCTCATACAAGCCCATTAGCATATCATAACATACGATAAAAGAAATGATGCAGACATTTTAAAACTTTATCCATACAATCAAAGTCTTTTATAAAAGCAAGCGGAAGTCTAGACTTGTCTCATTATAGCCATCTAATACAATCTTTGAATCAAATAGGGACACAACCCTTACAACTTAGTCCGAATGAAATAACTAAGAAGAAACTACAAATGACTCATACGTCCTCGAATCATGAGGACTCACCACAAGCTAGGAGAATAGTAGATCCAAGCTTGAACCAAAAGAACATCACCTCAAACACCGGACCCTACACTTGTGGAAAAATGTAGGAAAATATGGGTTAGTACAAAAATGCACTAAGTATGATAGACATGCATAAAAACCTTTAAAACATGCTAAAAAGGACATTTTAGTTGAAAAGCATGCACTTTACCAAGTTTGAGAATCATCATGCACATTAGTGTAAAAGCATAAGTCACAAGCATATTCAACATATAGATCATCATAGCATAATAGAACCATCTCATAAGTAACCCTAAGTTATACTTGTGCAATGCATAGATAAGATCCCATAATCCTATCTACACGAAGTACCACTTTTAGGTCACCATAATCATACTTACCATTCTTTGATCTCATCATTTGTTCATACTCATAGACAAGGAACATTCATATTTAATAAGTCATATCAAGGAAAGCAACACATAGCAACAATCCACATTAAGCATACTTTATTACCAATAGCCTTCATAGCAACATACTTAGTAGCATCATCATAAGAATATTCATTTCATAGAGCATTATAACATAAAGGAACACACCATGACTACTCTCAAATCCTACTTGTGCAATGCATAGATGAAGTCCCAAACCCCCACTGTAAGATCCCGTACTTTTTCTCTATTCTTGCATAATATATGTTGCATAGTATGGTATGGTTATATGAGGTGTATATTACTTTGTATCGTACATTGGAGATTAATATTTCAAATAGGTGGAAATATCAAGGAAATAAACTAAAGTTTTAGGTCAAAGGGACCCCTCAAACAAAGTTCATGATTAAAGAAATGGCTCGGGTAGAACTTCGCCCGTTTGAAAGGTTTAAATTATCCCATACCTTGTGGATAAGCCTATGAGTGTACAACATGCTAAGAATAATGTGTTATGAGGTATTATAATATCACAAGGGTTGAATGTTAAGTTTTAAAGTCAAGAAAATTAGTGAAACTAAGGTCAGCAAAAGTTATCGAAGTTTCTCTAATAATATTTTCTTAACCTTGGGTCAAATGTGTTGGATGTTTTCTCCCAAAATATAAAGATTTAGATCACCCATTAAATCGAAGGCCTACAAGTCTAGTTTGCAACACACAAAACCCCGTATCCAACCGACATTGGAGTAAAGAGTTATGAGGTTATTACTATGGATTGTCGCGGCAGAATCAGGGTCACGATCCAGGTCGGGTAAAAAATATGGTATGTCATCTTACTCAACGTTTTATGCCATGAAAACATTTATTTTCACTTCCTAACCAGAAACAAAGCTTAAGAGAGGGTTCCTATGAAGTTCTTGCATGATGAAGTATAGTTTTTGACGATTTATACCATTAAAGGTTACCCCCGTGCCTAGAAATGTGATCTCTACACGTGGCAATCATTTTCCTCTTCTATTAGCTATGTTTGGACCTAGTTTTCAAAGATATAAATTTGTAGTTATTGGTGTTTCTTCAAGTTTTACACTTGGTTAACTAAGGTAATCAACTCGGGACTCTTTTATGATTGTTTTTATGAAGTTCTACGGATATTTCGTCAAGTTGAGGCCATTTGGAAAATCTGCCGATTTAAGATCAATTATAAACTGTTTATAGGTGCGTACCAGCTGTGTATATATAGTGTTTTCGAAACTTAGGATGTAAGGAACAACTTTCGTGAAGAAGCTACGGCCATTCAAGCGTTCATTGGAAAGGCATTGGGATAGTTTGCTAATGTGATAGTTTGTTATTCTCTTGCTAGAAAGACCTTTAGTGAAAGGCATTGGGATCTCAACTGAATTATTTTCATGATTCTATTATTTTGATATTCCACTCGTTCGGATAAATAGAGTATTCGACCTCTACATGTCATTTTATCGGTTTCCTTGATTATATGTCCGCATGTATGAATTCTTATTCTTCTTTGGGTGATGTGACTTAAAATATCACACGAGACCCTTATTACTTGTAACCAGCCATCTTTCCCCACTAAAGTTATTATGAAAAAATATTTAAAGTAACTCACGATCTTCATGACTCTCTAATATAACTTAAATGCGTAAGCTACTAGAACACTTGGTTTTTTTTTAAATACTTCTTTTATAAATTATCTAGGAACCAAGTTAGGAACTAAGTAAATCACCTTAAACTTGTTATGAGTATCTTCAAGGTTAGGTTATCTTTCTAATATTCGAGTTAACTTTTCAAGCTTATTTGGAAGAACATATGAGGTTCCATTAGATGTTTACATGTTATACGAAAGTGATTATGGGGTTATGAGAACAAGACTACAAACGGGCCAAGATTGGCAACATGACAACAATAACTTATACGTGTTATAAATCCATGACATGACATGCTATGCATTCTACTCTCGAGCTATAATCGGGAGGTATGGGGCCTATTGCCTATATTTATACGTAGGAGACACAAATGGCCACAAGTTGGCGAATATGATGCCGGTTTGCTACCAGAAGGCACCACCATTGCAAGCATTTGGTTGGGTATGTCATGCATTTGTATTTATATATATATATATATATGTGTGTGTGTGTGTATTCATAACATACGATTATACGAGCATACCATGCATATTTAAGTAGTAGGGGGCCAAATGTCAGCCATAGAGATTATTTGAGTTTCAGTTTTAGGTGGTATCTATATTTCCCCTTTACAGTAAATATTTATGATTCTACTTTCCGCTTTACATACCAGTACATTTTTATTCATACTGATGTCCCCTAGCCTAGGGATGCTGCTTTTTGTTTCGTACGAACAGGTAAATGCAGGGACTCTAATCGACCCACCCGCTAGAATTCAGGTTCAGCTGTGAGTTGGTAACCTCCATCTTATCCTGGAGCTGTCAGAGGATGTTTACTTTTGTTGTACAGTTTGGGTATAGTCAGGGCCTTCTCCCGATAGTGCTTATGTCACTCATAGAGGCTATTGTGGACACAATATTCTGGGTTTTCTTTTCGTATGTTTCAACCTCCAGCCAATAGTATTAGCATGTATATATATATTTTTATGTAAGTAGGCATGTCTTAGGTTGTGGCCTCGTCCGCTAGATAGTACATCTTTATTTTTTTTGGCTTGTCTACCATTGTTTGTATGGTTTATTCTCATTCATATCATGACCTTCAGGGTCCATGATTCACTTTTTAGAGGTTATGTTTCCCAATCCTTTTGTCTCACAGTTGGTTAGCTACTATGTTTTAGTGGGTAACTTGTTCTAATAGGGTACCTAGTGCTAGTTACTCCCCCTATTTCGGGGTGTGACACTCACCCACACTAAGTAGTGCATTCTTGAGAAGCCATAGTTCATAATCATTCATTGTGGGGGATAAGCTTTAACCGACATAGACCATGTGAGCAAATCGGGGAATCCGGTGTTACCCACACCGAAAAGGGTTGGTCTACTTGCCTAAGGTAGAATCGGTAACATTTAGCTTAGGTGAATCCACTAGCTAATAACCTATGAGGGCACATAGTTTATTGGATAAGGAGATTTCTACTAGATACCCCACCTCAACTTATGTATGGGCATCCATCTCAAGAGATTGCAACTAGAAACCCCACCTCAACTCACGTATGAGCTTCCATCTCTATCAATATCCACTCGGTGCTTAGCATTATCCCCACGGAGTACTTAACATTTCATTATTTGAGTTAATTTTTATGGGAGAAATGGGATATGGAGATTGCTACTAGATACCCCGCCTCAACTCACGTATGGGCATCCATCTTAAGAGAGTGTTACTAGAAACTCCACCTCAACTCACGTAGGAGTTTCCATCTTAATCAATATCCATCTCAACCCAACATCATTCATAATATAGCTCATAGATTCAATAGGTGAGAATAGCCTTTCAACCTAAGAATCCCCATAATGTGAGAAAACCTTTCACAACATGTGATCATCATTCTTATGTGTATAATTGAAATAAGCCTTTCAATAAACACATCATCATTATCATTGTCATAGAAACTTCATTCAAATTTCATTCATAAGTGTGTGTGTGAGAATATCCTTTCAATAACACCACTATTACATCATAGCCATTCATCATTTTATTTTCAAAGTATTCTTAAAGCGTGTACATAAGTATCACGATCATACATAAATCTCATATTTTTCCCTTCAAGGATCATAGATCACATTCAATCAACACACCTAGAATTACTTCATTAGGCATGGGTAATAACATGATTCAAGTAATCAATTCATAACATTCATAATTCTATAACATTCTACTTACATCAATCAATACCCACACTTTAAGATCCAATTTGAGAAAATAGGGTAATTCATGGATTCTTGACTAATTAAACTTATAATCATATAAAATCATCAATATATCCATAAACAAACATAATTCAATCATTCAAAATGAATTTGAAAGGAATCCAAGAGATTGAAGTCAAACCCTAACTTTTGGGTTTTTTAGCTTTGAAATTTGGGGTTTTGAAGGCGCTCTATGGGTGAAGTCTACCCATAGATGAAGAGATACCATACCTTATTAAAGATTTACCATGAATTTGAGGAGAAAAGCTTGATTCTTCAACCCTAGCTTCACCTTTCTTCTTCTTTTTCCTTGGAGTTCTAGAGAGAGTTTATTTAGGGAAAGTTGGTTATGGATTTTGGTCTTGGGATTTTATGAAGTGAATGGGTTGGTTAATGACTTAAAAAATATTACATAGGTGTATTAAAACAATATAAAATGACCTCAAATCAAACAAACTAAAATAGGAATTACCTAAACTACCCCTAGACTTAATCGACTTTGGGATAGCTTGCAAGCCTCATCCACGGCCACCACCTACGGGGCGTGGACTGACCCACAGCCCGTACTGGTGGGGCGTGATTTGGGGTCTGCATCCCCTTGACTTGGCCTTGATCTATGAGGCTCTACCCACAAAGCATGGACAACCCTACGGGGCGTAGGTCCCTCTGTGGGTCACTGTATTTGGGCAATCTTGAGGTTTGTTCTAGGGTCCTCCTCAAGGATTGGTCCTTGGGGAGTCGTACCTTGACATTAAACTCCTAAACCCTTCATTCTAAGTATGAGAAGCAAATTTTACGACTCTAACACTTACGAAAAGTTCTAATTAAGCCTACTAGTTTCTGGGGTGCTACATTATCTCCCTCTTGGGAGCATTCGTCTTCGACTATCAATCTAGACACCTTACGAAATTAAAGACTCAAGACAAGCAGTCCATCAAGCATGAAACATCAAAATAATACACAACTTAAAGGAGGAAACATCAACTCCATCTCAACATACTCAATTCTACACAAGGAAGTAAGAACTACATCCAACAACCCATTATGCATGGAAACTTCAACATTTCACATATTCATTGGAAGAACTACCTTCTCCAACTCAAAGCATTCTCAACACAATATCACGAAGAAAATTTTGCAATTAATCTCAAAATCATACTAAAACATGTTGCCATTTCATCTCATAAAGCATATAGACAACTCATATGAAATGCACAACAACATGAGGAACATAAATCATGAAAACTCATTTTCTTACTAAACGTGAATTTCATGAAGAACATGCATAACCAAAGGAGATCATGGAAGCACATAAATCACACATGACTCAAAAACATAAAACAAGCCAACAGGAACTCTTTGTCTCAAGCTAGAATAGGAATATAGAAGAAAGACATGAGGATATCAGGACTCTCAACAATCTTGCTATCATAGCATATCATCTCCCTCTTGGGAGAAAGCCTCCTACTAAAACCTCAAATACTACCTCTTTCATGAAATCTCAAAGCATGGCCAAAACTCATAATAACCTTACTGGGTTCTAAACTTCCCAAACTCAATACATCTCTCATGGTGAGAATTTCAAGCCAACCCATATCATGAACATCAAGAACACTAAGCGACCTTGATATCTAAGCATCTCATCTCCTCCTTGAGAGTAAGCCTATACGAACTCTTCTAAGCATGATCTCTTTAAATTCTAAGGTCGGAGCAAGTCAATTATAAGCTATTTCAACTCATATCATCACCTTTGGTGGGACCTACCAGCCAATCGTATTCAAGTATTATCTAAACACTCTACTCGAAATGACCATACTTAAGATTAATCTTAAAGATAACGAACTCTTTGTAGTTGGTCAACAGTTGAACTCTTCTCCCACACCCAACTAGGTGGCAACCCTCAGAGTACTACATCTCATAAACATCATACATGCCTAGTTCTTCAGACAAGTCTACTCATAGGCTCTCATACATGCTTTACCCTTAAGCAATTCTATTCATCAAATTTTCAACTTACCCAAAACTCACAATGGCCAAGTAGGGTTTTACCATCACTAACATAAAACAACTACAAAGCTCATTCATAACAAAGGAAAAATCCAAGTCTACCATCTCAAGTCCTATCTAGTCACATAGTCATAATGCGTATCACAACTAACATTCTCCCTCGATCCTTGTAGCATAAGTCCTTCGAGTAGTCATATCCTTAAGACCATCAGATAAGGAGTAAGAGAGAGACCATATAAAGTTAAAATCTATGGCACGACTTAGAGAATGAAGAAGTGAGATTTCCTAAACATCTTATAGCCTTTCATTCATCAATGTGGCACGCTTCACACTATGAACAAGACTCTACTAGACGCGGCTTATGAGACATCATCCTAGAATCATTCCAAACATTTTGCTCTGATTACCAAGTTTGTCACGACCCAGTAGTACCCACCTAGAAATGACAATGTGAAACGACCCCAAAAAAGCCCGAAAATGTGCTTCGGAAACACCTAAAATTGTAATTTCCATATATCTCAAAATCCGTGCATGATTTCAGAAATTCGACTTCATATTATTATTCAGGGGGTCAAATTGAGTGGGAAATGGGTCTAACCCGAATTTTAGAACAACCGTATCAAAATTCGAAAATCGCATAAAAATGCGATTTGGAGGGTCAACTTTAAAGGGGAATATCTCTTAGCACACAAGGAACTGGAAAGGACACCACCTATTAAATTAAAGCCCTTTGAGTTATCTTTCCAATGCAATTGGTTTCACCTCATTCCGAGTTAGGATGAAGGAGTTATGATCATTTTCGTAAAACCTGTACGAGCAGAATTGCAATTTCCAAAGAGCTAAGTTACTGTAGCGGCTGGGGACGTTTTTATTTTATAAAAAAAGGATATATCCCACACTTAGTTATATTTCTTTCTATCTTCAAAACACTCAAAAACACTCTCTAAGCCCTCTTCAAAATTTCACCAAGATCTTCAACCAAATTCAAACATTTCAAGCTCTAATTTCGGATTCAAGACTCAATCTCAAGCTTCAATTCTCCATTCCAATCTTCATCAAGGATTCT
>JAJOOR010016589.1:0-18524 GCA_036250505.1 Solanum acaule
ATTTCACGAAAGAACTAAGCATATTGAAATTGATTGTCACTTCATACGGGAGAAACTACAAAAGGGGCTAATCAAAGTAGACTACATCTCAACTAAAGAACAACCAGCAGATATCCTAACTAAAGGTTTATCCAGACTGCAACATGATCACCTCTTGTCCAAGCTTGGAGTCTTAAACATTTTTTCACCTCCTAGCTTGAAGGGGAGTGAAGAAGAGTGTGAAAGTTAGGAATCAGTTAAGTAGTTAAGGGCAGAAAAGTAATTTTGTAATAGTTAGTTATAACCAACTGAGTTAGTTAGAGTTAGTTCACTGATGTGTATAAATATAGATGTCTTGTAATACTGTAAGGAACACAATTCATTTTGCAATACAAAGAATTTAGAAGCTCCTAGAAGCTCTCTGTAAAAGCTCACAATTGAGCTATTTCTCACTTTACGTTCAATATACAACAAAATTCTAACCACATCAGTTATATAAAAAAAATGTCATCGATTGAAAACTGTTTGCCAAAAGAAGAAGAACCTAAGTGGCAAATAGATAAGTCCATGTTAGCATTCCAAACAATTTGTCTAACAATTGTAGCATGTCTTTCTTTACGTGTGGCAGAAATTTCTATGAAAAAATCAGAAGATTTTCAATTTTCTGATCACAAACGAATACTTGGAGCAAGTTTTCTTTTTATAGCTACAACAATTACTTGTTTACTTCTTATGATTAACATTGTTATTTATATTTATCCTTCTGACAAAACGCTAATTGTATTTAGAGCAGGATTAATTGCTGTAGCTATTACTTGTTTTCCACTTATGAAGTTATGATCGCAGTTATTATTTATGTACTTATACATTCCATTTCTCTAACCAGAAAAACCTTTCTCCCCTTAGCTGTTGCTTCTCCACAGACTCAGCCACTTATGCAACCATAGATTAATGCCTTCATGATCTGATCAACGTTTTTTCTAAAAAAATAAAATAAAATATGGGGAAGCAAACCCTCAGTAACAAGGCAGGAGTTCAAGTAGCCAACCACTAAGCTACTAAGATTCTCCTGATCAATGGCTTTTCTATAGCATATCTTTTTTTTTTTGGTAAGATAATAAAATTGCATTGATGTGAATTTTGGTGTTGGAGTTTTGATTATTTAATATATAAGCCCTACAAGTTCTATGATTCTATCAATATTTTTGTTAGAGTAACTTTATCTATTAGACCTAAAATAAGGAATCCAATTAGATTCGCCAATTCTTTGTGGCTATTTGGATAATTAATAATTATCAATAAAAAATGAAAAAAACTACACAACACAGCAAACATGTATATGTATTTAGAATGGCTAGCAACAGTTTAAATATTTTATTATATGTGGATATGCTTTATAATATTAAATAGCAAATTTTCAGTTATACATGAATATCTGAATTAGAGGCACATTAAACAGACTTTTTTTTTTGGCTCTAATTCTCCGTTATAAACTCCCTCTCTAATCCCTAAATCAATGAGATTTTTCTCAATCTCTTTACATATCACAATCAATTGCAAGTTTTTACCTCTAAATCAAGTTTCCTTTATTGTATTTGCTCCATCTGATTTTTCCATTGAAGCTTATGTTTGCTATTATATATAGATAATACTACGAAGAGGGTTGAACCTGTCATATGAATTAAACAAGGTGTTGAACCTTCGAAATTTTCAAAAGAAGAAAGCAATTTAGAAAAGAGAAGAAAAGTCAATGATGTTGCTTTCGATAGTAAAGAAAAAAACGTCGATGAAGATTTAGAGGAATCAAAAGAACAAGTCTTGTATCGTTCTTATTAATGTATTTGTGTTCATTTTTCCTCTTTTTTTTTGACACAATGTATATTATACATCTTGAATATAGGTATTTGATTGAGAAATTCTTGATTCATTTTTATACCTTAATGTACTGTATCAAATTGTATTCACATATTAGATGTATCAATGTTCATCCATATGCTTCTGTCTTTCGTATTATGCTTATTCATCAATAAGTTGGAATCAACGCTCTTGTTTATACTTGTCGTATTGTGTTGTATTTCATATATGATAAATGTAGAAGTCTTTGACACAATCTATATTTTGATTAATAATTGTATTCAGAATCAATATTTCCATGTATCAATCCTTCAAAAATTCATACAAGTTATGATATTACTATGTATTCATGCATCATTCCTTCAAATAGATACAATGTATGTTTCACTAGTAACTGTACTTATTATAATGTATTCAATAATATTTAAGAATGCTTTGTTTTTACGTTTAAATGAGTATTATTTGAGATGCTAATTTAAATATGGAAATGGAAGCGTGTGGTGTATGGCCGTAATTTTAGTAATTATCATTTAAAAAAAACACCATAATTTCAGCAATTACCATTAAAAAAAAATACTCCGCCTTAAAGAAAATCTGTATTATATTTATAGTATACAGCCAACAAAACACCATGAATACATTATAGAGAGGTGTAAAACAATTTGCAAGAATATGATTTTTTTAATTAGGTGTAAGGAATAAAATTGCATGACTCATTTAAACATGAATGGAATAAATAGTGCTTAGTGATCAAACTCTTAACACAAAAATTGACATCAATTCGATTTATTATTACAAAAGAAAAACAGTTGAGATGATCAATTTATGGCTGAGTTTTTGGAGAAGAAGCCAAATGCAGAGAGGTCTCCTTGGTATGAGATTTTAAATTACGTGAAATGAAAAATATTGAAATCATGACCAAAATATAGCTAAAAGTCATAAATATAATAAGTAAACTTGCTTTAACTAGAACTATTTTTTGTTCAAATCGAAAACTATAAACAAAAATGTTAACCATAAGATGCAAACAAGTAATGGCTGTAACAATAAAAAGAAAACTTGTTGCAAGCATTTGCCTTTGATTGAAAATTAGAGAATTTTCTGATTTTTTCATAACAATTTCTGCAGCACACAAAGAAACGCATGCTACAATTGTTAGACAAATAGTCTGGAATACTAGTGAGACCTTATCCATTTGCCACTTTGCTTTTTCTTCTTTTGACAAACATTTATCAATCGATGACATGTTCTCTTCTAAGTTTTTTGACAATGTGCTTATAAGTTAAGGGAAGTAGAGACAATAAAATGAGTGTGTACGATTATATAATTCAAAAAATAATAAGATAACGTAACTAACGATATAGTACCTAACTAATAAAGACTCTTTCAAAATATGCGTGCATCTCTTAAAACATTATAGCGAAATGTGTGAATATATTTCAATTTACATAGTCAAAGGCGATGAGTTTCTCCTTTTATTTTGCGCAACTTACTGATCGATTGTTAGAATTTTGTAACAGGAAAAATTAGACATAAGGTAATGCATGGCCATCAAGATATTACTTGATAAAAAAAAACTGTACTAATTTTTATTTTTGATCTCTAATATGACCGAGTTTTATTCGGCCGTATTGATCGAGTTATATATATTTTTTATGTGTTTCATCCGATAAATATGAATAGTTCATATGTCATTGAAGATTAGATTGATTTTTTGTTTGGGAATATTTTTTCTCTTGGTTCAATTTTGTGGATAGTTATAAGTTTAGGTTTACTTCATGTTCTGTTGTTTAAGATTTTTGAGAATAAATACTAGACATCAAAATAATTGTAACAATGAGAGCCAAATATCCTCAAATAATAACAAGAATTACTATACCTTACACCAAATCTGTTTTGCCCAATTTATATCTTTCTAATTGTATTATTTTTACTTTTATGCTACTAGTGAGACAACTTAACTATTAATTATTAATATTGAAATTCTCTTTAATGTTTAATTAAATAAAATTATTTGAAATCTTTTAATCAAAACAAAACAAACACTAACAAATTTAAACCGTTATCTCGGTTCGATTCAATTTCAAATCCGCATTAGACATCTTTAGGATAAAAGCGCCAATTTTTTGGAACTTAAGTAATCAAACCTTTTCTTCTCATTCGTTTACCAAGGAAACACCAACTCATTTATAATAATAATAAAAAAGTTCTTTAAGAAAATAAAAAATAAAAATTTAGTCAGATGTTAAGTGAACGGATTAAATTGAATGTGGACAAATTATTATGAGTAAAGTTACTATGAAACAGACAAACATTAAGTAACAAATTTAAGACTTAAGCACTCAAAGGAAGAGTCATCGGGTGACATGACCCGTTATGTAGTGAATTAACTAGGGAATGATTTTGGGCGTCAAATCCTGAGAACAATTTACCTTATAAAAGAAGGTGAGCCTACATGTTGTAGGACATCAAATTTTACTTGCTTGATTTTCATTTTGGCAATTACATCAATATTATTATTTACTTATCGATCAATAATTCATGTGTTCTTATAACTTATCTGGAATCACCTTCATTAGGGATATCATTGGAATTAAGCTAAACAACCTCTACTTAATCTTATAAAGTTATTTCAATTGTTTTTAGCTTGTCTATTATTTGTAGTATTTCTAATTATCATTTCGTTATCTCGATTGATTTAATTCACATATTCTTTAAATTTTATGTATAAATAAAATATACCATTTTTTGGATAAATAATATCAAGTATAGTTGCGCTACAAATAGGGTTTGAAATACGTGATAGTACTAACCTGCCGCTACTGTTCAAAATTGATATGTTAAATATAATACTATGTTAATGCTCAAAATAAATCTGTTAAATATAGTACTCTGTTACTGCTCAAAATTACTCTGATAATACAGTAATCTGTTAGAATGTGCCTAAGAGAGCAAAAAAATCGAGATATCTTATTTTTTGATATGGTAGTAGTAATACAGTGTCAACGGAAACAACTTAATTTGGATCAACACATATTGTTGATAATTTGTGCAGGTCATAGAAAATGAAGAAAAAAAAACACTATATTACAGCATTAGCATTACTACTACTACTACAACGAAATTGTTGTTTTTTTACTAGCTATGTGTCATTACCTCTCCCTCTACGTACATACAACAATTGTTGTTTCTTTGCCCTTTTAAGCACGATTACCCCCTCAACAGAACATTTAAATCTATCAAATGCGAGGGAGCTCCACCTTCCGAACAGTGGTAATGCGTGAGTTCACCCAGACCGAATAAACATAAAAGAATATTGCTAAGCAACACGCAACTCCAAAGAGTGAAAAACATAATGCCCCCAATCAGTCCATGAGGTTATTTCAACAAATGCTCCATAAAAAAACATAAGCAAGGCTAACGGACGAGACTATGACAACAAGATAATTAAAAGGAGAACGGGGCATATCTGGTTCATTTGGAAAATTGCTTATAATCTGCTCTTCTTCAGCAATTTTGGTAATGGTTAGGTAGGTATCTGTAGGAATTTTGTTTTTTTGGGTATGAAGTAGTGGATATATAAACATGGTCGTTTATATAGAGAAAAAAACTCTCCATTATAACATTAGCATTACTAGTGCTACTACTACAACAAAATTATTGTCTTCACCTAGACCGAATAAACATAGTAAAGCAATGCTAAGCAACACATAACTCTAAAGAGAGAAAAAACATGTCGAGCCCAGTCAATACATGAGGTTATTTCAACAAATGCTCGATAAAAAAGACATAAGCAAGGCTAACAGATGAGACTATGTCAACAATATAATTAAAATGAGAAGGGGGAATATCGGGCTCATGTGGAAAATTCCATACAATCTGCTCTTCTTTAGCCATTTTGGTAATGCTTAGGTAGGTATCTATAGTAATTTTATTTTTTTGGGTATGAAGTAGTGGATAAACATGGCCGTTTATATAAAAAAAACTCTCCATTACAACATTAGCATTACTACTACTACGATAAAATTACGTATTTTTTACTAGCTAAGCATCATAACATATCCCTCTACGTACCCACAACAACTGCTATTTCTTTGCTCTTTCTAGCACCATTACTCCTCCAAAACATCTAAATTTATCAAATGCGAGATAGTTCTACCTCCTGAACAGTGATAATGTGTGGCTTCACCCAAATCGAATAAACATAGTAGAGCAATGTTAAGCAACATGCAACTCCAAGGAGTGTAATAAAGTAACGATCTCAGTCGGTCCATAACAAATGCTCCATAGTAAAAAAACGTAAGCAGGGCTAACAGACGAGGCTATGACAACAATATAATTAAAACGAGAAGGGGTCATATCAGGCTCATTTGGAAAATTCCTTACGATCTTCTCTTCTTCATCCATTTTGGCAATGCTTAGGTAAGTATCTATAGGAATTTTCTTTTTTGGATATGAAGTAGTGGATAAACATGGCCATAAAAAAACTCTCCATCGATCACAGCATTAGCTTTACTGCTACTACAGCAAAATTGTTGTTTTTTTACTAGCTAAGTACCATTAGCTATACCTCTACCTACAACAACTGTTGTTTCTTTGCCCTTTCTAGCACCATTACTTCCTCCACAGAACATCTAAATCAATCAAATGCTAGGGAGTTCCACCTCCTGAACAATGGTAATGCGTGGCTTCACCTATATCGAATAAACATAGTAGTGCAATGCTAAGCAACACGCAATTCCAAAGAGTGAAAAAACATAATGAGTTCATTCAGTCCAGCACGACCTATCAATAATTTTGAAAAAAAATAGATAAGTCAAAAAAATTCTTGAACCCTGTGGTCCCATTTAGCAAATGGTACAATATTTTACTTGTTATATGGGGTCTTAATGTATGAAAATATATAACACTTTATTGGCACCTATAGCCTATAAATAAAAATGGTTAAATTAATCTGTGTTACAACTTATAATGAATGAATATTGTTGCTTTTATTTCATTTCGTCTTTTGTAGAATATAATGAATCTTGTTCTAGTTAACACTACTTCTTTTAATGGTTGCATTAGTCTAAAATACATATTTTTTTCCCAATGCAAATTAATGAGTAATTTATGCTATGAAATATATATTTTTACACCTAATTTTTATCGAATTCATTGAAATAATGAGAATAACGACTGAACTTTTTATCTTTCCTCACTAATTGTATCAAAATATTTGTGAATATAGTCACTAAATAATTCATTTGTGAATTGCAATGGGAAAGTAGAATGTGATTGATTTTGAATACACTTGCTTTTTATACCTTATGTTTTGAGTAATTAGAGGAACAATTACATTTTTATTAATTTAAAGACGTTGTGATAGATGAAGAAGTTTTGATGAAATAATAGGTTATTTTGCCTTTTTATTTGACAAAACACCTTAATGTTACGTATCATAAAATTTATAAATATTAATCGTGTTTGTGCAAATCAATCATATGTTACTACTTCAAGATCAATATTTGTTAATCTAAGGATCAATTCATATCGAAAACAAGTTGTTCAAGTAGTTATCGTATTTTGTGAATTCAAAATAGTTTATGTCTTAATTATTATGAATTGTATAAATAAATTTATTTTTGACATAAAAATATTTTACTTTGTTAGGCTTCATTAATTGATTGATAACTAACGTGCTTCAATTTGGTTCTAAATTTAAGCAAATTGCTTGCCTTCCAAAGAATATATATTTACAATAAAATTGGTTATTTCCTAAATCGTTTGTTTCTGAATTGCAGCCTCTAATATACATTACCAGACTACTTTCGATCCAAATATTCAGCCATAGCACAAAATCTCAGACCCTTTTTCCCTCCAAAACACATAAACCAAATCCAAACTTGGATTAACACATGTTGATAGTTTGTACAGGGCATAGAAGATGAATACAGAAGATAGATTAAATACAAATAACATGAAGAAAAAGAAAAAAAACTCTCTATTACAGCATTAACATTACTACTACAACAACAAAATTGTTGTTTTTTACTAGCTATGTACAATTACCTCTCCCTCTACGTACCTACAACAATTGTTTAGCACCATTACCCCTCCACAGAACACGTACCTACAACAATTGTTTAGCACGATTACCCCCTCCACAGAACATATGTCAACAATATAATTATCTCCCTCTACGTACCTACAACAATTGTTTAGCACGATTACCCCCTCCACAGAACATATGTCAACAATATAAACGTACCTACAACAATTGTTTAGCACGATTACCCCTCCATAGAACATATGTCAACAATATAAACGTACCTACAACAATTGTTTAGCACGACTACCCCCTCCACAGAACATATATCAACAATATAATTAAAACGAGAAGGGAGCATATCGGGCTCATTTGGAAAATTCTGTACGATTACCCCCTCCACAGAACATATGTCAACAATATAATTAAAACGAGAAGGGAGCATATGTCAACAATATAAACGTACCTACAACAATTGTTTAGCACGATTACCCCCTCCACAGAACATATGTCAACAATATAATTAAAACGAGAAGGGAGCATATCGGGCTCATTTGGAAAATTCTGTAGTTGTGGAGCCGAGCGGCGACGGCGCGAGGGGTCCCTCTTTCCAATCCTTTTAACAACTAGTAGAAGTGTTTCTCTATTTAAACACTTCAATTTTTCTTTCCACCACCAATGAGGGAGAAATGTCTTTTACTAAATCATAAGAGGAATCTTTCAAATTCTTCTTTTCATCTTACCTCTATTTCCCATTAACTCTTTCTATATACCAAACATAAAGTTAGCATCACCTTATAAAAAGTCATGATTAAGGATTCTTATCCCGTTTGACCATGCTATATAAAATTATACTACAAAATCATCACATGAAGTTGAAGTTGAAGTTTTATTTGGATTATATTGTATATTTTTTTATAAACATAAATAACCTATCAGTTGTTAAATTATTAAAATTGTCCTAATATTCTTTATACAATCTTATCAAATAAGCAAAAGTTTATAAAATCACATAATACATCAAATGAAAACATGCCACGTAATATAGTTAGAAGTTGTTACATGGTTTTCTATTTACCACTTTAGTCCTTAAATTACAGGATTAAATAAGCAATTCTTTATACAGATTTGAGCCGAATTTTTTTGAAACTTGGTTCTTCAAGAATTTATAGAGTTAATATCTTAAAAGGTCGCTGAACTATGAGAAATTATCTTGTAAAGTCACTAAACTTTATTTTGTATCACAAAAATTACTCAACTTTACACTTTTATCTTCTTAAATCATTAAACTATATTTGTCACCAAAATAAATTATTTTTTATGCCATGTTATCATGGACCCCACAAATAAATAAAAATATAAAATTAATTTATTTTAATGTCATGTAATCATGGACCCCACAAATAAACAAAATTATAAAATTTATTCATTTTTATGTCTTCCCCTCTTAAATTCTGTTTTTGCAATAAAATCCATAACGCTTTTTTTTTGGACTATTTCAATCAAAATTTCTTTCTTATCAAAAACATTTTAAAAAATTATAATCAACATTGAAAATAAATGTTAAATTCAATAGCACAGACTATATTGCTTCCCGTGTCCACCATGTGACACAATCATACTTGTACATCAATTCCAATATAAATAAGCAAAATACAAGTAACATTAGAGCATTTCTAAAAATATATTACATACTAGGCTGTTATGAGCACCATTGTTAGCCAAAAAAAAAGGAAGGACAACAATATATAGTGTCATAATAGGTGTCTCACATAACCACAAAAAATTACAAAGATAATTTCTATACTTTGCTATGATTTCCAATCTTCTTCTTCTTCTGAACTTCAACAATGTACTCCTTCATGACTTTTCTCTTAAAGAGTCTGCCTCTCTTAGAAGTATGAGATAGTCTAGTAGTTTCGATACCTTTAATTGCAACTTCATCAACACCTTGAGCAGCCACTACATCCGTTTGAACAACTATTACCTGTTCTTCAATTGGTGCCTTGTGAACAAAAAAATAAATAAGAAATAAAGATAATGGTAGAGAAAGCAATTGTATTAACTTTAAAACAATCATTACCTGAGTTATGGTCGACAGATATGCCAAATTCAATCCTTGGTGATTATTGTTCCACATCTCCGAGCGATACATATTTAAATAATCCCCTTCATTTGAAGCTTCTTCAGCTGGACTTATAGCCTCCAAATAATGGCTTGAAGATGATTCTCCGGCTTTGACAAATTTATAATGTCCTCTTGCATTATGTCCATACTTTTTGCAAATCGAACACGGTGGCGAAGGCAGCATGTAATGAATCCGACCCCCCTCGGCGAAAAATATTACTATTTATACATGGTAAAAATTATTTTTTAAGTATGTATAATAGATGTTGAACCCCCTTATTAAATATTTATACTAGTTCGTGTGTTTACTTTTCAGATTTTGAACCCCCTTATTAAATTTTCTGGCTCCGCCACTGATCGAACACATAACCTGCGTAGAACCTTTTTTGAATAACTTTTGAGGTCGCCTTTTTTCAGACTTCTGCTCAGCTCTTTTTTCAGCTTTTCCAACAGCTTCAACCTTCTTTTTCTTCTCTAATTCTTCAGGCTTTTTTTTCCTTGATTTGGGCTTTCTTCCTCACTTTTTCTTCACAATTTTAGGTGGTATTACCTCTCCACAATCCAGAACCTCAGGCCAGTGATCTTCTGGATTTGTTGGATTGATGTAATGTAAATATGCATTCTTGAAAGTTTCAATTGTGTAGAATGTATCCCCACATAATCCTCCACTATTTCACTATTTCCAATAATACATGCATATGCATGAGGACATGGTAGTCCAGTAAGTTCCCATCTTCTACATGTACAATTTTTTGCCTTCATGTCAACAATATTAACTCCACCAGGACCATCTACCGAGACTCTTGGTCCCCCTGAATAATCATTTTTAAACCAAATTGCTTCCTTGCTAATCTTGTTCAATTTTTTCACAATTTTTGGGCAAATTGAACTATCAGACTTTGCAACCCACTCTCTTTTCTTGTACATTATTTTCATCAACTTGTTTTTTTATCATTTCTAGCATTGTAATAATAGTTTTATCTCTAGCATCAAGTATATACCTAAAATAAGTGTTACATTAGTAATACATAATGTAAACTAATAACTACAACAACTCATACTCAGTGTAATCTCACAAGTAAGGTCTAAGGGATAAAGTGTGCATATACCTTACTCCAACTTAACATACATCAGTCGATAAAGGTGATCAACATAATCACAAATAACAGACAACAACACCATCCTAAGAAGAAACTTGTCAGTCGATATTTTCGAAGACAATCTCAGCCTGACAATGTAACTTATGCAATTACCTAAAGGCATAAATAACAACGTGATGACCAGAAAATAAGTGGATGAAAGTATTTAATTAATTACCTGTTAAAGCTTTCACACAAGTTGTTGAGTAATATATCATATTTTGTATTTGTTCTAAACAATGCTTTAGTCTAACTTTGAAATGACCTTTCTGGGTTATTGAACCACTATCTTTCCGCTTTGTCCTCTTGATCAAGTTCTTCCATGCATTTCTGGAAGATCACCTTGTTGTTTGCCCCAGCAGCATTCCATATCAAATCCTTCAAAGCTTTGCCTTTATGTTTTTGCTTGAAGTTCTAATACATGTGTCTAACACAATTTTTATGTTCAGCTCCGAAAATAAATTTTTTACAGCTTCAATCAGACCCTACATAAGAAACAAAGTAGTAACATATGTATGTTCAACAGAAAAAAAAACAAAAGATATAAAAGATTTTTACTCACTTTGTGCCTGTCAGACATAAAGGCAATGTGGTGACTATTTCTGATGTCTAAATCATATCCAAGATTGTCAATAAACCAGCTCCATGTTTCTTTACTCTCTGTTTCAGCTATCACAGCATAAGTAACTGAAAATATACAATCATTTGGATCTATTGCCACGACAGATAATAAATTTCCTCTGTATGTGCCTTTTAGCCAACAACCATCTAGTCTAATTAATGGCCTACAACCCGATTTAAAAGCTTCCTTGAGTGCTCCCAAACACATATAAATCCCAAGAATTTTCCCCCATCTCTCCAAATTACAACATTAGATCCAGGATTAGATCTCAACAATTCAACTCTATACGATAGTAACTTGCCATACTAAAGACCCTCATCACCATAAATCCATTTTAATGCTTGATTTTTAGCCCTCCAAGCCTTCAAATTTTCTATAGTATAATCAAAGTCCTTCCTTACTATTTCAACAATACCACTAATGTTCCAACCTGGATCAGCTTTAAAAATATTCAAATACTTTCTAGCAATGTACCTAGGAGATAAGTGGAAATTATCAAACACCTTAGCACCTTTATGTTTCAGATAAAGTGACTTGATCTGAACAGTTGGATCACACTTATTCACTTTATTAGCATAAATTCTAAAGGGGCAGCCATCAACCTTACAAATACAAACCACCATCTGTTGATCATTGGGCTTAAAACGTAACTGCCTTCTTTTTCTAATACCCAATTCCCTGCAAGCTTCTTTGAATTGCTTGAAATTCTTAAACTTCATCCCTAATGCAAATCTAGGCAAATTCTTGTTTTTACCTTCATCATATTCTTCGTAGATATTTTTTTTCTGACCATTGTTTTCTCCTTATCAGATTGAACATCATCATGAGCAATTCATTTAAATATGCATAATCAGATTCAACATCAGCACTTTGTAGAGGTACTAAAATTCCAGAGCCAACTGGCACATTGACACTTGCATTTTTAGGTCTTCCTCTAAGCTTCTTGACTTATTGATCATCAATAAGAACTTGTTGATCATCAATAAGAACTTGTTGATCATCAATAACATCTTGGAAATCGTCATCTTCATCGGACAAATTATAGTCTAGATCACTAAACTCCTCATCCACTTCATTAGTTACATCACCTCTAATACCTTGTAAAACAACTTTAGTTGAATTTCCCTCAATTAAAACGTTTTTGTCCACACCATTATCCTCCCTATTATCAACTATTGTATCTTCAATGCCGATATCGCTAACAACTTCCAAATAGTTTGAAAAATGTAGTTCTAAAGCCTTTGAAGTTTCAGGAAAACATGAACGAGAACTCTGAAATAAAAAAAATAGAAAGAATACTTAGCATTAAATATTTGCGTTATACGAATAATAGTATAATCATAAAAAATAAACAAGTCACTCTTACAAACAAATAAATATTAATCCATAAGAATAATTTATAGCCTGGATGAAAGAAAACCCCATATAGGCTAATGCCTGAATTTTTAATTTTAGAGCACTAAAATGGAGACTAAGGTTACAAAGACATTAGATAATCATATCCTGGTACACGAAATCAACAATGAACTAATCTCCTCTAAATACAGGGGGAAAAAAATTAGAATACAAAAGGCCCTAAATCCATTTCGAGATTCTACAATAAAAGAACAATATAGTTAAAAATTTATATTTTTTACCTTGTTTTGAAGTAGGATTTGTTTACCAAGCACATAGTGGTCCCTTTCGTCAGCATTAGAGGCTTGTGGGTGTGGGGGGACCATTCTTTTACAGATTTCATCACATTATTCCTCGAAGAAATGAAGGAATCCATTGTTTATGAAAAATTTCAGCATCAATAACCTTAAAATAGACTTTACAGTGCCTCTTTGTGGATGAGAATTTTGGGAGAAATAGAGAAAGAAGTAGAAGAAGGAAGCGGGAGATTTGGGCAGAAATAGGGTTTTACTGTTTTAGAAGAAGACAACTTATGGGTGGGTATGTATATTGATAAAATAATTTTATAATTTTATTTATTTGTGGGGTCCACGATGACATGTCATAAAAAATAATTTATTTTGCCATGTCAGATTTATTTTGGTGACAAATATAGTTTAATGATTTTAGAAGATAAAAGTGTAAAGTTGAGTGATTTTTGTGATACATAATAAAGTTTAGTGACTTTATAAGATAATTTCTCATAGTTCAGTGACCTTTTAAGATATTAACTCAGATTTTGTATGAAATCTTTCAGTTTGTTTGGAATGAACTTCCATTCCATTTTGAAATTAAAATTGTTATTCTTTTCGGTACAACCTAATTAATATATTTTGCTCATATGTAAAGTTTTCATACTATTCTAACGGGTTACTTAGATCACTCGATTACACAATTGATAATACTTCACTTTTAACTAATTAGAATTATTTCAATATACTAATTAAAAAGAGTGAAATGTCAAAAATATATTTAAACTACCCCGTTTATTTAGTTTAGCTTGAATAAGTAAAATTCTGAAATCAAATCCTTGTTGATATATTGGTAACTTGCTTAGAAGCGATTATTTTATTCTTTTGTAATTCCTTGGGCCTTGCTTCTTTTTCTCCTTTCACATAATAATTTTGCATTCCAATTCCTCAATGAAGGATTTGTGTTGTTGCATTTTAAGGCCCATCTTTTTTGGGTTATTGCATTTGATTCATTCTATGTATTTGCTGTACAAAATAAATTGTATTTTGTCAAATATTAATTTGTCTGGTATATATGTACTATCTTAACAACCTCTCATGTGACTTGCTTGTGCTTCTGTTCTGTTGAGATGCATCTAATCTTTTACAGCTGTGATATTTCATTCTACGGCTGTGATTCAATCCATCAGCCAACTTTGATTTCTCTGTGATTCTGCCAAATGTCCCTCTTGTTTCTTTATTCTTTGTAATTCTATCAAGCATGAAATGTTAGTAGAATAATTAATTAAGGAGACCGTTGAGAAACAAGAAAATGATTAAAAAAAAACGAAAATTGTATGTATATCCTTTAGAACCGTAAAAGAGAAGGAGTGGTTGGGGCATTTGAAAGAAATGAAATAAAAGAGAGTTTATATCTTAAAAGGTCACTGAAGTATGTGAATTTATCTAGTAAAGTCATTAAGCTTTGTTTTATATCAATAAAATCACTCAACTTAAGAGATTTATCTACAAAAATCATTCAACTACATTTATCATTAAAATAAATTTAATATAACAAAATAAATTATTTTTTAGGCTATATAAACATGAACCCCCTAAATAAATAATGTTTTTAAAAACCATTTTACACTGTTTATCAATGATTCAGTTCCTTGTCCAATCAGTCAATCACAAATGAAAATAATTAAATTTTGGGTGTAAAATACATATTCATAAGAGATCCACAATCATATTACAACCAGCTAGCGCCTAGCAACATAAATGTAATGAAATTTTATAAATCACATCAAGGAATTGAAAAGAAAAACCGGACGTTATTACTCATTAATTGTTTTGGTTTATACACTATTACTCATTTATTTATATTAATCATTAATATATTTGTATATGGAGACTGGACTCTGGAGTATCTAACCAAATTAACCAATAGATAATGATTATTTCAGCAAACAAAAAAAAAAAACCTTTTACGAATAGTGGCACAAAATCTAGAAAATGAAAATTGAAGTAACGTGGGCAGGGCCGACTCAACAAGATTGAGGGACTAAAGTCAAACCTTAAAGAGGGGCCCTAATATTTTTTTTAATTCTTTTTTTCAAAAAAATAATAATCATGTATATATCTATTTAAAATCTATTTTTCTTGCCTTTTTAGATGTGAAATCATTAATGATTATTTTCTAATCGATTTGTTTTAGTAATTCCTTTTCAATTGATAATATAGCTAATACATTCAATTTCACATTGTTGATCTTAGATAAGATTTTATCAATTTTAGATTCAAAAAACTTCTTTCGGCCGATGCAATAGTTACAGGAATTGTTAACATTATTCTACAAGCAATATATGTATTAGGAAAAGAATCAAGTCTTTTTATTTGATTGAGTATTTTCATTAAATCATAATCTTCTACTTGTATTATTTCTCTTAATAATAACTAAAATGAGAATATATATACTTACTAACTAAGAATATCAACAATAACAAAAGTTCAAGAAAAATTATAGAATAATAAAACCTGGCTCATGAATTCGATAAGTTGATATAATAATGTTGAAATAGTGTTGTGTTTCTTCAATATAATGATTGTTTGTTGCATTTCTTAAGATTTTGAAGAAGATACTCAAAAGCAAATTTTGTTATTTTTTAACTTGTAAGCAACAATAAATCATTTTTTTAGGAGAGAGTTCAATATTGAGAATAAAAATAATAAAATGGAGAATAAAAAAGATGAGTATAAGGTAAATAATAATATAAGGTCAAATTTTTAGGAGATAAATAAGGAAACACAATTTCCCACTTAAGGAAATTATTTTCAAATAATATTTCATCCCCTTAGAAAAGTGGGGAAAACTAACAGCTATTTTGTTTTTTTTCATTACTTCTTACATGTTTTTTTAAAAAAAAAATTAAAATACATATAATTTTAAGTAATATGTATAAGTATTTTTTTTAAAATTGGGGGCCCCAAAAAATATGGGGCCCAAGCTGCTTTAGTGGCCTAGTGGTTAAGACGACCTTGAACATGGGAAATGCGGGTTTATTCGAAGGTTGAATATAAGATTTTGACTTCTGATATTCATATTTATGTGATGTAAAATAATTTATATGTCATGTTAAATTTATTTTGAGGATAAATTTTAAATTAAAAAAAAAAGTTATGCTTTTTGAAATTTTATGTATTTGTGGATTTTTACATGACCTATAAAGTATCTTATTTTGTCTTATTAAATTTATTTTAATGAAAAATGTAGTTGAGTGATTTTTGAAGATAAAAACTTTAAGTTAAGTGATTTTATTGATATAAAATAAAGTTTAGTGACTTACTTGATAAATTCTCATAGTTCAATGACCTTTTAAGATATTATCATAATAGTGAGAGATCAAAGAGCAACAAAAAAAAAAGTGGATTTGATGATTGGGACAAAAAAAACAAAATTAGAATTTTTTTAACTGAAAAAGAAGTAAGATTACGAATACCCAGACTGACTCATTATGATCACTTATTTTTTTCACACTTTATGTCAGTGGACGCATCAAATATCTGAAATATGAGGGGATTTGAAAATGCTCCTTATATAGATAGCTTCTCGTCAAATGAATGAATGAATGTATAATATGTTCATTTTGTGATTTTAGACTTTCATTTAGGGGAATTCTTCTTTGTCTCTGCTTAAATTATGCCATAAATATTTTATATTCTTTTGTACTCTATCTAGTAGTACTAACAAAAGGTTAATAGGGTAAAGTTGTAAATATGTATGCAGACCAGTAGTAATCATATATTCCTATTTTTTTTAATAAAAATAAGATAGAGAGAAAAATATTGAAAAAGCTTACTAATTTGCAAATGATGTGTGGTCATTCGCTTATAAATGCCGCTGCTATTGTAGGTTATTATTGAAGAACTTGTAAATATACAAAAGATCATTAGTGAACTTCTTCAGCAATACAAATATATATACAACTATTTTTTACATCTTTTTGTGTGTGTAATATGAATAGATATGATCGGGGTCAATCGGTCAAGTTATACTTCACGAACCAAAGGCACTTAGCGGGAGGCAATGACTCAAATTTTTTTAAAAAAATCCAATGAACATGAAGTATCTTATGGTCCTATTAGGCAAGCAATACCTAAATCTTACAATCGATCCATATATTATGGAAAAATAGAAGAAGAAATCAACACCTTTGACTAAGTAAACTGATCCATTCACTTTTTTTTTTGGGGGGGACTATCAATTATAGTTTGATGTAACAATTTCAACCGATATATATGTATAAGGATCTTGAAAGAGTTTTGATTAGTTAGTTACGCTATTTTATTGTTTTCGAATTTATTTTATATAATTAGGTTCTTAGCTCCCATTTCATGATCAAAGAAGTGAATGATAATGATGATGTCACCCATTGAAAAATGTTATAGATATTCCCAAACAAGTTTCTTGACAATTGTAGCATGTGTTTGTTTATATGCAGCTGAGATAAGTATGAAGAAAGTACAAACAACCATAATATCCAAACAAAAACATATGCTACTTAGAGCAAGTGTCTTCATTGGAGTTGCAGCCATTTCAAGTTTTATTCTTATGATAAGTTTATTCCGTCCTGACAAAGCACTTGTATTTAGAGCAAGCATAGCCCTTTTAGCCACTGCATCTCTTATTCTTATGACTTTAGTTACTATTAATGTTGTATTGCCTATCTTCGAATCAACCTCCTAGCAAGAAAGAAACGGATCCAGAATTTAAACTATTTTTTTTTTATAATTATTATGGATTAATTTTTGTTGAAACTTCTGTCTTCTTACACATATATCTATATTTTGGTGTTAAAATAATTTTAGAAATAATATTTGTATTCTACTCCAGAAAGATAATTATGTTGTGTTGTTGAGTGAGCCTAAATTTTAGATCTGATAGTATAATTTCAAGGCCATGTTGGATCTTCTTTTTTATATTATAGGATCATTTAGAGCATCTAAGGTTTATTTTTATATATTGGTTTGAACTGGTCTATTCAATTTGTTCAAAAGGATTTACAGTTAAAATTTAGGCAAGATGACATTCTCTCAAATTTATGAATAGAAGTACACTATTATATATATATATATATATATATATATATATATATATATATATATATATA
>JAJOOR010016590.1:0-34093 GCA_036250505.1 Solanum acaule
ATTATCTCAAAAACACAATCAAAATCTATTAAAATAAATATGTTTGTGTTAATCATAAAAAGTTAAGAACAATAGCTAAACTATCTTTTATTAATCATGAATACAAATAAATAATAAAGGAGAAGAAAGAATAAACCACAATTCTCCGGCCTCCACGCGCGGCTCTTCCAAAGTTCCTAAGCTAGATGAAAATTTATATCGTGTATTGTATTTTGATTCTTGGCTCTCTAAATAATTATTTCTATGAACTATTTATAAATATGAAAAATCCTAAATAAAATAATTGAGTCCAAATTAATTTAGAAATCCAAAACCAAAAGGAATTGGATTCCTTTTTTTCCGTCGCGTGATCTGTCCGCGTAGAACAGTACTGCCTCAAATTATTTGTTTTATCGCCATGCATCAATTGGCCAGTGGCTTTAAAGATTGCCACGTGGAAATGAAATAACAACATGGCTTCTTCACTTTGCGCTACACTTATTGTAAATTGAAATATTAATATAATATTCAATTTAATCCATTAAGTTGTCTGCTTGATTTTCTTCGTCAACCTTCCATCTTTAATTCGTTTTACCTTCAAATTTCTTTATTTTTCCACCAATTTAATCCTACAAATAAAATACACAATTTAGCACAATCCATAAAATCTATGCTAAAAAAGGACACATATAAATAATAAATGTGAGGCAAATAATAATTAAAAATATGTATTTTGGCCTCACATCAACACACCACACTTAAACTTTTGTTCGTCCTCGAGCAAACATTAAAACTCATCTAAAAATATAATCATACTAGTAATGTCATTACTTTGGTTAATACAAACAATTAGGCCATAGACCAATTTCAAAGCATCAAGTAGACTTATCAATCATTAGGCAAGACATCCAAATAAACAACAGACCTCTAACCTCTAACCTCAAGGAAGGACATTGAACTCATCAAATTTAAGCTTGCTCACCTACTCTCATCAAAGAAAGTTAATAAAATCACATATCTTTCATGAAACAAGTGCCCTCACAAGAAGAAATAGTCCACACACTCAAATCAAAAGATTGAAGATAAATTAAGGAATTAGCATCAAAGAACACTCTCACACTCACAAAGAAAATTCACATGTATGCACAAAGAATCATATGCTTTCCCATTATGTACATCTCCACTAATTAAGCATGCTTGAATAGAATCAAATAGAACTTTAATGGGTTGTAATGTAGGCTAGAGGACGAGTAGGAAAACTATATAATAGTGACTTACACTTCCTTAAGCACTTTGCAATTTTAGATTTCATAACCCATTATTTTCTTCTCTTTATTTTCAGCCCTCTCTTCAACAATTATTTCACAAGTAATTCTCATCATCTCAAGAATGTTTCAATCATTATTTATTTTTTATTTTTTTAGTTTTCCTTCATAATAGCCACCCTCAACTTACGTATTTTACATGCGTTAAGGTGCACGATGTCCTTGGAAGGACCAGGGCCATCATTAAGGTAACTTTTTTTTTCTCATGTCACATTTTTTTTTCATATCACATCCTTTCAAAGAGAGCTTTTAAGAACTTTGTAGCTATCATTGATTACCTTTTCACTCAACCATCCCTTTTTTCTCAGAATTGATAATTAGAATAGGTCTATGTTATAATGCTCAAGGAAGCAAAGTGCAAAAACTAGGGATTCAACAAAATAGTTTAGGGCAAAATATGGCTAACAAAAAAAAGGCTACAGGCTCAAAAGGGTTAACTAGTGATAAAATATCAGAAAAGGCTAAAATTTACCAGACAAATCAAAGAAAGCCTATTATCATATCCTAAACAAAGCAACACTTTATATTTCCCTTCAATAACATGCAGGGCAAGTTCTAGACTAAGATGCAAAACATGGAATAAAAAAAATCTCACCACACATGGCACAAGTATCAATCAAGATAGATCAATTCCACTTCTAAGAGAGACAAGTTCATAACAAACTACAAAATAAAATAAGTTATATACAAAGTCACAACCATGAGCTTAGATGACAAAGAGTTTGCATTTTTTTTATCAAGCATTCACAAGAAAGTACTACTCAAAAATTAGGCTCAAATAGCAAGTATCACATAACTCAAAAGGGTCTTTTCTTTTCTCTTCAAAAAAACTATAAAAAATAAAAATTATTCCTAAAAAAAATAAATAAATAAAAGACACTCGGTTCAAAGGGACTATCCTCAGGAAAAGAACCGAAAACAAAAGCCAGAACTCATCCTAAAAAAACTCAATAAAAAAGTAAAAACTAGGATTCATTCCTCCACTCCACACTTAAAATCATGCTTTGTCCCCAAAGCAATTTATAGAAAAGAGAAAAAGAAGAAGGGTGAGAAATACTCCCTCAGGCCCTCTATGGCCTAGCTAACAATATGTGTTTTTTTTCTCCTTGTATCAAGGGTTGTCACCCCACACTTAAGCTCAAACATGCTCCTTTCCTTCAATTTTTTTTTTGGGTACTCAGACTTCCCCTAATCTGAAAAAACAAAAAAAAAAGAAAAATAAAAGTGATACTAATAATATAAAAATAAAATAAAATAAGAAGTTACACTACTAGTTGGGTTGCCTCCCAATAAGCGCTTTTTAACGTCGCGGCACGACACCATCAATTTTACTATTTTTCCTTCCACTTTGAGGATATGAATTGCACTGCCAATTTTGAATCAATTTTTCTATTACGCTCAAGGGGTGGTGGTACAAAAATAAAGGTCCCAAGCAATAGATATCGCATTATGCACTTCTTGGATCCTAAGTGAGGAATGTAATTCTCTGATATTGGAACAATAAATTCAAGAATATAGACACATTGTTCCTCCCCCATACACTCTTCTATAGGCTTAGATGACTCGATTAATATTTCATCATCTAAACATAATGTGGAAAAATGATTGGAATGAGGTCTAGTGCCCCCTAACTTATGAATTGTATTATTATTTACACCCTCATATTTACACATACTAGAGTTTTTAAAAATAATACTATCTACTTCATTACATAACTCTAGTGTACTCTTCTCAACAATGACAACATCAATAAAAGTATGATCAAGCAATTGGCCCTCAACTTTTAGCTCTTCAAGTAGACTTATAAGTATTTTTTCTTCATCACACATATTATTACTAAATTGTAGGGGGTCATATGATTTAGTCTTTGCACTCAACTCACAATCTAAATAATAGAGATCAAATTCAAAGGCATATTCACGACTGCACTTACATATTGATTTATAGCAAAGTATTAACAACTCTTCCATGCCCTCATACAACTTATCTTGTTGAGAAAAAATTAACCTATAAGAACCCATAAAATCAGAAGGGAAAGAATTGCAAGAACACCTATCACTACATACTTTTTCAGATGACATCTCAAGAAGAGTAAAAGAAATATGATAATAATAATATAAAAAATAATTTAAAACTAATCCTAAGAAACAATAAAAAGAAAAAAAAAAGACTACAAGTCAAAATAAATACTAAAGACATTTTCTAAGCCACATTCCCCGGCAGCGGCGCCATTCTTGATAACGTTCAAATATACTTCTTGAAAAGAAATATAAACGATCATATGCAATATATTTACCCAACTATGAGTCCGGGTCGATCCCACAGAGAATATGGAAGAATATTGTCAATAACAAATATTTAACTCGATAGTCGTTATATAACAATGGGGGGATTTAATTTGAAATAAAATAAAAAATAATAAAAATAGCTTTGAACATTATAATTATTTATATTCAGATTATTAAAAGTAACTAGGAATGTGTTCCCCATAAGCTCATAACGCGGTAATCCTAATAATAGTAATCATTTTGTAGTGTATTACATGCAAAGTAATAAGTTAGGTATCTCTAATTCTTTGGTCCGGCAACTAGAGAATTTCACCCCGCACCTTGGTCCGGCTACGTGTGTGTAATTTACTAACCCTTACCTTTACCTCATATTAGACATCACATCAATGTATAACTTAGTTTTCACCCTCGCATCAATTGACATTAGACTATTAGATAGTATTACACTAAATCTATGTTGATAATTCTTTTCTTATTAACTACCTCCTTGGTCGGGCAAGTAGCAACAGGGCGAGTTCTAACATTGGCCACCGTTAAAAAGACTTCTAAACGAAAGAATTATCAATGCATGCAACAACACTATTCAAGAATTGCTTAGTTACTAGTCATATTTTGTTAATCGTTTATGGTTCCCACAACCCTAGTTATGAAATTTAGCTACTCATTATCTCAAAAACACAATCAAAATCTATTAAAATAAATATGCTTGTGTTAATCATAAAAAGTTAAGAATAATAGATAAACTATCTTTTATTAATCACAAATACAAATAAATAATAAAGGAGAAGAAAGAATAAGCCACAATTCTCCGGCCTCCACGACGGCTCTTCCAAAGTTCCTAAGCTAGAAGAACATTTATATTGTATATTGTATTTTGGTTCTTGGCTCTCTAAATAATTATTTCTATGGACTATTTATAAATATAGAAAACCCTAAATAAAATAATTGAGTCCAAATTATTTTAGAAATCCAAAACCAAAAGGAATTGGATTCCTTTTTTTCCGTCGCGTGAGCTGTCGGCGTAGAACAATACTGCCTCAAATTATTTGTTTTATCGCCAAGCATCAATTGGCCAGTGGCTTTAAAGATTGCCACGTGGTAATGAAATAACAACATGGTTTCTTCACTTTGCGTTACGCTTCTTGTATATTGAAATTTTAATATAATATTCAATTTAATCCATTAAGCTGCCTACTTGATTTTCTTCTTCAACCTTCCATCTTTAATTCGTTTTAGCTCCAAATTTCTTTATTTTTCCACCAATTTAATCCTACAAATAAAATATACAATTTAACACAATCCATAAAATTTATGCTAAAAAAGGACACATATAAATAATAAATGTGAGGCAAATAATAATTAAAAATATGTATTTTGGCCTCACATAAATTTGAGGCAGAGACTGATGGGGAGCAGCTCAGTGTCAATAAGGAGGCTACATATGAGGGCCTTACAGAGGTTAAGGAGGCCATGGTGCAGTCAACTGTACAAACATCCTTGAGAGACACCACTATGGTTAACCCTAGTGGAGCTAGTGCTGATGTGACCCCAGGCACTAATGCCTCGACAGATGGAGAGACTGTGTAGACAGGACCTTTCTTTACCTCCCTCTTTGTCATTTTTATTGACTTTTTATGATTTTGTTGCATTTGAGGACAACTGCATTTTTGTTTGTGGTGGGATGAGGTAATTCCATACCTACCTCTTGTGACTATTATGTGTATATATTATTGGGGTTTTCTGCTTAAATTGTGTTTTGATATTGTGTTGTGGATGTTTGAGCTTATGACTCCTCATTATGAATGCCAATGGTTTTTTACTCTTCTGAAAATTTTTTGCCACCTCTTGTGTGTGATTGTGGCTGTTCTGGTGCAAATTTGAGTATCGGTTATGATCAATACCAATGACTTAAATAGTGCTCTTAATCGAACAAAAATGAATCTGCGGCTACGATGAGGCCAGATGAAGTTGCATAGATAATATGTGAAATTTTTACATCTCGTTGTGACTAGCCGATTATCGTATGAGTCTCTTATGATGAACATTGCACACTAGCAAAAGTGTGGAGTCTTGTTTGATATTGGTGCCAATGCCTTGTGTGATGAGCTTACCATGAACCTTGTGTGATGACACCTAGAATTCGCCCTGTTTTTCCGGTTGACTAAGTGATGCAAGCTATTGAAATGATCTTAGGCAACAATTTTGAAGAGTGAAACAATTTGACAATATATCTCTTTTGTGGCCAACCTTGTGAGTGTGTGAACTTTGTTGAACCCCTTTGAGCCTTGTCCTTTTCTTGGAAGAAATTTGATGCAATTGTAACCCCACTTTATCCATTCACCCATAATCCTCATGAAGTGTGGTATGTTTGAATAGACAACTTAGGCCAAAAGCCTAAGTTGGGGGTGTGGTGAAAAGAGGAGGAAAATCAAGAAGTGTGAAGAAGTCCCCCTTGATCCATGGACTTGAAAATAAGGAACCCCTCCATACAAAAAAAAGAGAAATAAAAGAAGAAAGAAAAAGAAAAAGAATGAAGAAGTTGTGAAATAAAGTGGTGAAAGCCGCAAAAGAAATGGGGTGACCGGTATTCCATGAGAAGTGAATAATGGGCTGAATTTTGAGCATGAGTGAAAATGCTGAAGAAAAGGAAGGAAATTGATGTTCAGACCACATTTCATGAAGATAGCAGCCACTGAGCCTAAATGACCATACCTTTACACTCAACCCCGTTACACGCCTTGAAAAAGACCTTTTTGATCTTGAGTGAGCTGAAGCAAATGTTGATTGAAAAAAAAGGGCAAACCTATGGGTGAAGTCATGCATGTGTTCATTGAGTGTGAGAGTTGTTTGTGATTTAGGAACTATAAATTGTTGTACAATTGTGTTTGAATATGGAATCATGTTTGTTGTGAGGGCATTTGAGTACATTTGTTGAGCTTGAACTTGTACTGGAAGAAAGTATTGCGAACTTGAGAATCTTTGATAATGTTGAGTCACAACTTGAATCTTTGAGTGCACAATTGATCCTTGCATGAGTAAGTTGAGTCTAATTTTGTGCATTCATGATTGAGTCTTTTGTAGCACTATTTGAGACATCCTTTTTGAACTACTAAACTTAAGTTTTACTTGAGGACAAACAAAAGTTTAAGTTAGGGGTGTTGATGAGTCTGAGATTTGGACTCATTTAGGACTTTATTTGTATAGATTTAGTGTCCTCAAATGCTTATTTTGTGCCAATAACTGATGTAAAGCCCATGATTTCCAGGTATATGGATTGAAGAACAAAGCAAGGACACTAATTTGCAAAAAGGAACAAAGCGAGCTGAAAGAATGAAGAAAGGGAAGCCTGGTGATCATCAAGTCCATTTGGCGAGTCGTCGAATGGCTACTTGACCGCCTAAAGTTCCAGTGTGCCAATCCCCGAAGGAAAGAGCCAAGTTGGCGAGAGAAAGGAGCAGTCGACAGATCGCCGAGTGGTTCCGTGATGCAGCGTTAGATCTCCCAAAGTTACAGATCTTGAGGATGTTGAATGCCAAGGCAGAAGGGCGATGGAATTGACCAAATGGCAGTTCTCTGAGTGGTTCTGCGAGCCCGACTTACTTTGCCAAGTGACTCTTTGCAGCACACTTTTGGCGACTATAAATATGTTTTTGAACATTTAGTTTAGTACGAATTAGTATCTGAGATCATATATTTTTAGTTTTTATTAAGCTTTTAGCTCTGGAGATAGCTTTCTCTAGTGTTTCCTAAGCTTTGAAGAATTGAAGTTTATCACTTTTGAGAAATTGGAAGCGGGTCTTCGAGATTCTTCGAATTGGAGCATTGTAAGGACGAATCTACACTTAACCAGTTGATGAATAATCAATTTGGTAACTGTTTTTACCTTTTTTTTTAAAGTCTAGCTAAAACCCTAATTCTTGGGGTGTGATTATATGATTATGGTCTGATTTAGCTTATGGGTATTGCTAATTATTAGATTAACTGCTATTTAAAAGTGAGTTCAATCATTTGTTGTGGGCTATTTTAAGAATTGTAGTTGCAAATACAGTTCTACCTTTGTGTTCTTGGATTGCTCGAGAGAGAGGTCTTAGAACTAAGGTGTTTGATTGATGGTCTGTGGATATTGGGTTGACCTGGGTTCAGCTCTAGAGAGTGAATCCTAAACCCTTTCCCACACATTCAGCTCGAGAGAGTGAATGGACTAAGTTGCGGGTTGTTCTTATTTTGCATGTTTGTTGATGTTCGAGAGAAATCAACTTGATTCGGGGTATATTGTTTGAGAAAAAGTTTATCTCCTCTATAGCCTAGCTTACTCACTAATATTTAGCCATTTTCTAATAGTTGGAATTACCCATTTGTCTATAATAGCCTATAATCAAATCACATCCCAAGAACCTGTGTCATTATTGTTATTTCGTATTGTTTGCCACTGTTTGTAGTTGATAAATCCAAACCGAAACCCCCCATTTGACATACGTGTCACCTCCTGATTTAAATGATGTTATTATTCGATAATTTTTATTCCTGTGGAATTGACCATGTTCATACTTCCAAATTGAATCTTAAACACATACCGCTCCCTGTGGAATTCGACCCCAACTCATTTAGTTGGGTTTATACTGACTACCGATCATTGACACTTAGAATTGGATGAAGTGTCCTTGAAACGTTAATCAATGGATAAGAAGAGGCCGCATTTGATCAAGTTTCTTCCAAGAAAAGGATAAGGCTCAAATAGGGTTCAAGCAGAGTTCACACATCTCACAAGGTTGGCCACAAAAGAGGTATATTGTCAAATTGTTTCACTCTTCAAAATTGTTGCCTATGATCATTTTAAGAGCTTGCATCACTTAGTAAACCGGACCAATGGGGCAAATTCTAAGTGTCATCACACAAGGTTCACGGTAAGCTCATCACACAAGGCATTGGTACTAATATCAAACACGACTCCACACTTTTGCTAGTGTGCAATGTTCATCACAAGAGACTCATTCAATAATCGACTAATCACAACGAGATGCAAAAAAAATCACATATTGTCTATGCAACTTCATTTGGCCTCATCATAATCGCGCATTCATTTTGTTCGATTAAGAGCACTATTCAAGTAATCAGTATTGATTATGACTGATACTCAAATTTGCACAAGAACAACCGCAATAACACACAAGAGGTGGCAAATTTTTCTGAAAGGGGTCAAAAACCATTTGCATTCATAATGAAGAGCCATAAGCTCAAACATCCACAACACAATATCAAAACACAATTTAAGCACAAAGACCCAATAATATATATACAAAAGAAGGTAATAAGAGATAGGTATGGAAATACCTCACCCCACCACAAACAAAAATGCAGTTGTCCTCAAATGCAATAAAAATGACAGAGATGGAGGTAAAGAAAGGTCCTGTCTACACAGTCACTCCATCTGTCAGGGCATCAGTGCCCGGTGCACCATTAACACTAGCTCCACTAAGGCCTGCCATAGATGTCTCTGTCAGTGATGTCTGAATCACTGACTGTACAATCATTTCCTCTAGGTCTGGCAGGTATCCATAGATGGTCTCCTCTGGCACTTCTATCTGCTCCTCATCTGTCTCTGCCTCTGACTCATTAGTTGCTACATCATCCATCGGTACATCTCTGGTGGTGGCCGAAGGAGTCTCAGAAGTAGTCGGGGAATCTATATCATCAGCTGCGTCCAAAAATGAAGTGAATTTTGTGGACTTCAAGTAGTCCACATCCTTTCTCAAATCAGCAACCTCGGCTTTCAAAGCCATAACCTCTGAAGTAGCCCACTGTCGACTCTCACAAGTCTCTACTATCGTCGTGATAGTGTCAGTAGATGCCCGGAGGGGTGTCAATGCAGCTAGGATGGCGCTCTCAATCATCTACGGTACCGCAACCTTCAACCCAATAGCCTGTACATCAGCAGAATGGGCTAAGTGCCCCATTTTCAGAATCATGGCCTGAGTAATCCTGGTCAGCTGGGAAGCAGTAGAAGCACCAGGAGCCTAAGAGGAAGTAGAAGCAGGTGTATCTGAAGGCTCAGAGGCCGGAGTAGGCAAAAATGCCTCTGCAGGTATCGTTTCAACATCAACCTCCAGGGATGCGTCCACCAAAGTTGCTCTCCTCCTGTCTGCCTCCTCCCGAGTGTACTCGGCCTCTATACGCCGTATGTTTGTGGAAGATGTAGGGGTGACCTCGATGTCCCTTTTCTCGTCACAAGGAACTCCTGCACGCCGGCATAGCAATGCGATCAGGACCGGGAATGGAAGGGACGTCTGGTGTTGCTTGGCCCTAAGGGCCATCTCCTGCTCAATGATGAGTCCCAAGTCAATGCTCTTCTGGGCTATGATTGACTCAAGGCATGTCGCATTTGGGTGGCGGAGGATGGAATCATTCTATGAAAGCATGATGGAGTTGCTGATGAATCCAAATCATTACCGTGCAGCTACATTCAAGTCCTTCTTCTCTATTGGAGCTCCTACCTCAATCCACCTAGGGGTGGTGTTAGAAATAAGGGGGGGCAAGCCAGCCCTTTAGATCATTCAGGGACTGAGCTATAGCTAGACCCTCATACTCGTGCTCAAACCCTGTGGCTCTGTGAAACACATCATTGATGTGATCTCTGCTACACCCCATTTCTTCCCCTCGAACCATGACGATTTTCACCGGTCTGAAGGCGCTGGCCTTCTTCTTGCCTTTAGGTACCAGGTCACCGTATGCTGTGTAGAATTCCCAGACCTATGTAGATATATAGGGGCCTCGGGGCCTGGTGAACTGCTCAAACCTGTGAAACTGAAAGGTGTCCCTCACAGTGGAGTATCTACCCACTAAACCCTCTGTAGACAATAGATTTTCTTCAAGAATCATCCTCAATCCCTTAGCTTTTAAGTCTACTAAGTAGCCGGGGAGGAGGACCCTGAGCAGGTGGTGCTGGAACCACCGTCAGTGCCTAGGCTGGCACTGCATCAATATCAGAGGGGGTAGACTCCGAGGTTCTACACGTACCTGGTCATCATTCAGATCTGAGAATGAAGGCTGGGTGTAGGTAGACTCCCCATCACTGCCGGAGTTGTGCTTCGGTCTTCTTGCCTTGGGTGCTTTGCCCTTTCCTTTATTTCCTTCTAGAGGTGCCTTCTTTCCTTTTTTAGAAAGGGTAGTTGGCCCCTCATTAAGCACTATGTCCCGTGCTCTTTTGTGGGGCGGCATATCCAGGTTGGTTCTAGCCATATCTGAAAAACACACCAAAAAGAGTTAGAATTAATCTCAAAAAAGCTCAGAAAATATGTTGCAAATAGACTCGACGAACCGATCGGTGAGTCGCCGAATCACTTAGGCGAGCCAGATCGGCCTCGCCGAAAGGATTGGCTCAAAAATTCCCAAAAAAAGTGGCATGTTGGCGATGAGAAGGGACTTTTTGTGAATTACCAACATTATTTGGCGAGCATAGACTAGCCCGCCGAAAGTTACAGTGTATTTTAGGGGTTAGGGGTGCAGAAAAGGCGATCAAGGAAGACTTTCGGTGAACTAGGGGGGTTTCGGCGAACCGCCAAGTGGTTCGGCGAGCTCGACCTAGCTCGCCAAACTGCCCAACGTGCGTATTTTCAACCCCAACTTCCAAAATCAACCCCGCAGCCCCTGGAAACAAAATCATATAGCACACATTTTCAATTAAGCCCAGACCCATTAGATCCATGCCACCAGGGTACTCAGACTTCCCCCGGTTTGGCCAAAATTGGCCATTTGACGACTTTAGCCCTTAAAAATGACGTCAAACGCTCCATCATTGGGCAAAGCACATTATTTAGCACAATTTGGATTACTCAGACTTCACCCGACTAGACCCAACAACAAAATAGCACAACCAAACAATTTATGATCAATTTTAAACATGCAATTCAGGAAATTAACAATTTAGGCATTTTAGGCACGATATCAAAATTAAAATAGGAACACAAGCACACATTTACGATTTCAGAGATGCCAGCACACATCAACACAATTTATAACAATGCATTTGAGTTTAACCACTAATTTAGAGTTTGGGGTTTGGGAAAACCAATCTTTAATGCCAAATATATGAATTTGTATTGCTAGGCAGCTAAGAAATCCACTCCGAACACGAGAATAATGACCAAAAAGTAAGAAAAATGCAAGAATATAGGAAATATAGATTGCGGGTGTAATTGTATGAAGTTAAAAAGTAAGGGAATGTGAAAGAGTTTGAGAATTTAAACCTTTGGCCTTTTAAAAACCGTCCAATTTGTGCCCTTTCGGCGATATTATTTTTCCTGCAGAACCACTGGGCGACACACCGAGTGGTAACTTACCTCTTTGAGTTTTACGGGACCTCCAGTTAACTTGGGGTCCAATAGGCGGGCAAAGTCGGGCGCCGACCTGTTCGACGATTTGCTGACTTGTCCATGGGCCCATCGAGTTTTACAGACTCCAACCTGATATTTTCTTGAGCCCAAAGGCGGTCTAAGTCGGGCTGGCCGACCTCTTCAGTGAGTCACCGACTGGATAATTAGCTCGCCAAAATGCATATTTCAAACTTTCACCTGCGCAATCAACACACGATTATTCCAAAAACAAAACACAAAGAAATAAAAACTTGGGTAGCCTCCCAAGCAACGCCTTAGTTAACGTCGTGGCACGACGCAAGTCTAGGCTCAAACTTCATTCTTGGGGTTTACCATAGTATCACTAGGCAACCCCCCTTGTTGTCTCGGGTTTAAATGAGAAGAAATTTGACCCATTTGTGTCTCCAACTGCTTGATAGAGACATAATGAGAAGTTATCGTCTGGTTAAAGGTTGATACATCTTCCTTCATCTCCTTCAAATTTTATCGGACCCTTTTACCTTGTTGAGAATACGAGAGAGCATATCCTCAGAATGGCCACCCTTAGAATCTTTGGGCTTTTGATGCTCATAGGGAGGAACATACCTATCCTTCTCCCCATATCTTTCCTTCCAAGCAAGGTTACGATCCCTCCACTCTCTATCACAATCTCTCCTGTCTTCATCCCTATTCCAACCTTGGTTACCACTTAGCCTTGGGTAGTTTGCACGATTTCCTCCTCTTTGGTTGGCTTGGAAGTTAACTTCCTCATTGTACATCGCTTCAAACTTGGCCTTTTTCGGGATTTGTACAACCAACACCGACAACATTGACACTTCTAGCACCAGCACCCATGGCGTTCTTGGCTAAGATGTCAAGTTGTGTCATTATCTTTGCCATGTTCTGGTCCCTCTCTTGATCTTTTTCAAGCTAATCCTTTGTCAATTTAAAAATGAGAGGGGAAACCTGATCTTCACAGGTGTACCACGCTCGGTTAATTTTGGTCATACCATCTAAGAGTTGGGCTACTATAATGTAAGGTTGTTGCATTAAACCTCCTGGAGAGAGTTGGTCAGCCACTCTCTTGTTCACCGAATAAAAACTTTGGTAAAAGTATTGCAGCAAAACGTTGTCGGGCAATTCGTGAGTTGGGCATTTCAACACCAACTTCTTAAACCTTATCCAAGTCTCATGGATTGACTCACCCTCCAAATGTTTGTAGCTTTGGATGCTGTCACTAAGTGTCATCATCTTCGAATGAGGGAAAATCGCACTTGGAATGCGGTGACAAGCTCTTCCCACGACGTGATAAAATCTCTTGGCAACTCAACCAACCACTTACACGCTTCTCCCATTAGAGAAAATGGGAACAACCTCAAACAGACTGACTCTTGGGATATGTTCTTAAAGGAGAACGGCCCGCAAACATCAACAAAGTTCCTTATATGCTCATGGGGATCCTCATGAGCCAACCCACCAAACAACCCTTTCAATTGTAAGAGCTGCAACATGATGCTTGTAATATGGAACACATCGTTCCCTTCAGCTGGAGGCAAGCGAATGGCACCAACTCCACCCACAAGATTTGGATCATTAACATTCGATTCATCGACATTGTTGAGATTTCCGATGTCATCTTGGTGGCCCACTTGGCTACCATTGCTGCCGTTAACGCTCATTTCCTCCATTCAATAAACAACACAGAAACCAAAACTAAAAGTAAGTAGATTCAACTACGACTAAAAAGCACAAAATTCAACTTCACCAAAAGAATTTCAAACAACACAACTCCCTGGCAGCGGCGCCATTTTGATTGAATAGCGCTATCAAAGAAACTTCATCCAATTCTAAGCGTCAACAGTTGTTAATAATTATAAAAACCAACTAAATGAGTTGGGGTCGAATCCCACAGGGAGCAGACGTGTTTTAGATTCAATTGGGAAGTATGAACATGTTCAAATCAATCATCGGGATAAAGGTTATTGAATAAAAACATCAATCAAATTAGGGGGTGACACGAATGTCAAATGGGGGGTTTTAATTTAATTATCAAATACAAACAACAATAAACAATACGAAATAACAATAATGATACAGGTTCTTGGGATGTGATCGACTATACGCTAATGTAGACATATGAGTAATTGCAACTATTAGAAAATAGCTAAATATCAGTGAGTTAGCTAGGCTATAGAGGAGATAAACTTTCTCTCGAACAATTTACCCCAAATCAAGTAGATTTCTCTCGAACATCAACAAACATGCAAAATAAGAACTACCCACCCCTTAGTCCATTCACTCTCTCGAGCTAAATGTGTGGAAAAGGGTTTAGGATTCACTCTCTCGAGCTGAACCCAGATCAACCCAATACCTATAAACCATCAATCAAACACCTTAGTTCTAAAACCTCTCTCTCTCAAGCAAGCCAAGAACACAAAGGTAGAACTATATTTGCAACTACAATTCCTACATTAACCCACAATAAATGATTGAACTCACTTTTAACTTGCAATTAAACTAACAATCAACAATACCCATAAGCTAAATAAGCCCCATAATCACACCCCAAGAATTGGGGTTTTAGCTATACATCATAAAAAGGTAAAATAGTTACCAAATTGATTATCCATCAACTTGGTAAGTGTAGATTCATCCTTACAATGCTCCAATTTGAAGAATCTCAAAGACCCACTTCCAATTTCTCAAAAGTGAAAACATCAGTTCTTCAAAGCTTAGAAAAAACTAGAGAAAATTGTCTCCAGAGCTAAAAACTTAATAAAATCTCAAAATATATGATCTAAGATAATAAACTAAATGTTCAAAAATGTATTTATAATTGCCAAAAATGTGCTGCGAACAGTCACTAGGTGAAGTAAGTCGGGCACGCCGAACCACTAGGCGAGCCGCCCTTTGATGACTTTAATCGCCCTTCTGCCTTGGCATTTAGCGTCCTCAAGGTCTGTAGCTTTGGGCAATCTACCACTGCACGTGAAACCACTCGGCGATCCACCGACTGCTCCTTTCTCTCATCAACTCGGTTCTTTCCTTCAGGGCTTGGCACACTGGCACTTTAGGCGGTCAAGTAGCCATTCGGTGACTCGCCAAGTGGACTTGGAGATAACCATGCTTGCTTTTCTTTATTCTTTCAACTCGCTTTGTTCCTTTTTGCAAATTAGTGTCCTTGCTTTGTTCCTCAATCCATATACTTGGAAATTAAGGGTTTTACATTAGTTATCGGCACAAAATAAGAATTTGAGGACTCTAAATCTATATAAATAAAGCCCTAAATGAGTCCAAATCTCGGACTCATCAGGCGACAAAAGATTCATCTTTGTCAGCAAAAGGTACATCTGTGGTAACAAAATGTTCATATGTGTCAACATAAGTATAAATTGATACCCCTTTTTATTTATAATCAGTTGTAAACTCTCAATCTTTTTTAATTTAACTTGTAGATAAAATGTCAAAAGAAGGTTCATATGTCACAACAACTCAATATTTTGTTGGTGCTGCTACCTCTTGTAACATCAAATGCTCTTCTTGTCGATTCGAAGGATGAGAGCAACAACATGATTATTTTCTTAGTCATATTAAAAAACTCACTAATATTATTAAGAAAATGACATATAATATTGATGTCCATACATCCAAGAAGATTTCACAGCCTTTGAAGTGTATGAGGTTGAAAAAATCAATTTCCCGATCACTATTTATAATCAGTAAAAAGAAAAAAAATCAATGACTACTGCTCTAGTATCTTCCTCAAAAGGCAAGGATAAAGAGAAAGTCGGCAGTTGTGATGTGAAGCAACAATATCCATTTGAAGGTTTTAACATTGCCGGGGACGGTCTAACTCAACAAATGTCATCCTTTTCGCAATGGATAAATGAGGGTCTTTACAAGCATCATGCAAAAAAGTAAAGTCATTCAAATATTATTAGTATTTATTGATGTCCACTAAATAATTATTTTTATTGATTACGCAATTACAAAAGAGACAACGATGATCACCACTTAGTCAATTGCTCGAAACTTGAATTTGAACAACTTGATTTTGTAGTTGCATTTTCGAAGAAGAAGGAATGTCTTACGTAATGTCCCAACCCAATAAGTGTTGGACTGATGAGGTAAATTCATGCCCACTTATGTTTTGACTAACACATACTCATGCATACAAATAATTGATACATAAATAACTTGTTGATGCATCTGTGCAGCATGTGAATGCCATTTTGTACCATTTGCGGAAGAAGTCGAAGAAACAGAGTCATTCTAAATATTGATGTACCACTACTAATTATTTTTTCAAAACATACATCAACAATGTCTATCTTGTTCCTAAAAATGACAATAAAATCATTGACATTATCAAAGAATTTAGTATGCCTGCTGGACTGTCTTTACACCTCACACATGAGGTTTATGTCCCTGTAAATTGTAATATGGAGTTTCATTGGATTCTAGCTGTCGTTATATTGAAGGAAGGGTGCATAAAGGTGTATGATTCGATGTCCTCATCTAGGACTTACAAAAAATTATCCGCCGAGATTCAAAAGTTATATACAATGTTGCCAAAGTACCTTGAATCCAACAATTTTTAGAAAAAAGACCGAACCAACTGGTTAGTTGTTGAATTTTACTAGGGCAAGAACAAATCTAACTCATTCGAAGTCAAACATGTTACTGGTATTACCCAACAAACCAACAATAGTCTGTACGTATACCATTGTCGAGAATGTGATGTTATTAGTTTATCATATTTTTTTAATTGATGATATACCATGTAGATACTGTGGACTTTTTGTTGTTGCGTATGCTGAGTTTTTGAGTTATGGACTACAAGTACCATCTTATGGAATTATTTCTCAATCCCTTTGCATAAGATATGCTTCACTCCTATGAAATTATGGGATTTTTAAATTTCGAAGTGGCTTTGTTAGAAACAATGAAGATCCACAGAGGCCTAGACCTAAAAAGTAAAGTTCATATCTCCAGATGAAAAAGTTATGGTTACCAACATTGATTAGATTTAGTTTTGATGGTTATGTATACCATTTTGAATTACCTTCTTATTTATAAGTTGTAATAATAATTTGTGAAGTGTTCATTTTTGCTGATATATTAATGATTTTTATTATATTTATTTTGTTGGAACAAATGTCAACTATGTAGGAAAGGAGGAAATATGGTATCTGTGGCAACATATATAGCCTTTGTTGTAAAAAAATCACGCAATTATCTGCATATGCCCTAACAAAAAGTTGATATGTGGCAACATATATAGCCTTTGTTGTAAAAAAAAATCACATAATTATCTGCATGTGCCTCAATAGAAAGGAGATATATGGCAACATATTTCACTTTGAATTGCCATATGTTACAACATTATATTGTCAAAATTCAAAAAAAATTAAAAATGTTGAAAACAACTGTCATTTTCTCTCTCTCCTCTATAAAAGATCGTTTCATATACCAAATTTAATTTACTAATTTACTACTTTTCATTTTGTATTTCCTTTTTTCCTCCCATCTCTCTTGTTTCTCCATTATTCTTCACAGATCCAATTGTTGTTGCGATTTTTTCGACAACAAGAGTGTAATATATTGTAGTTTCTCTTCTTCTACAATAGTTTCAATGCGTCATCATTGCCCTCATTCCTAATTTATCGTTGATATCTTCTCAGGTAAAATTTAATTAGGGTTTTGAAATGTTTTCTCGTATTAAATCATAACGTTTTAGTGGTTAGTCACTTATTTGTTTGTAGGCTGATTGGATTGGTTGGTTGTTATTCCTTTTGAAATATTATCTGGTTTCAAAAAGCTTCAATTTGTAGTTGGTTGGCTAGGGTTTAGGGAGGGTTTTGTGGTTTTTTGGTTGGGTCATGTGTGGTATTGAATCGTACTTAGGGTTTTCTGAGGAGTGATGTGTTCTTGTTTGTGTTGTTGTTATTTTTGTTAACAAATATTTGATTTTGTTGTTGCAGATACAAATATAATGCCTTCTATCAAAAGAAAAATTGTAGTAACAACTGAAACAACTGACACAAATATCAAGACGAAACCTAGGACTAAAACTAGTAGGAAGAAGAAGGAAAATTCTAGTTCCACTCATTTAGAAGAGCTTGCATCCGAAGCAGTTTATTCTTCTCAAGTAGAAACATGAATTTCTTCTTCTCAAGTAGAACCATGAGTTTCTCATGAAGAACTTGAAATTCTCCATGAAGTTGATGTAGAGGAAGAAGGACAAGAAAAAAATGAGGATGATGATGACAAAAAAGATAAAAATGAAGCTGATGATGAGTAAGAAAGAGAAGAAGAAAAAAATGAAGTTGAGGAAGAAGAAAACAAAAAAAAGGAGTTGAGGAAGAAGAGGTAAAAAATAAAGAAGTTGAGGAAGAAAAAGAAAAAATTGATGTTGAGGAAGAAGAAGAAAAAAATGAAGTTGAGGATGATGTTGTCAAAACTGTCAATGCACCCACTTTCCTGTGCATTTTTAGCCTAATGCTATTTGTGATAGAATTATAAGGTCAGCCATGGAAAAATCTTTCGACTCGTTCAGGAACATACTCCGGGAAAATGATTTGAAAGTTTTTTTAGGAATAGTTATTTTCGGCAATATCTTGATCTTTCTATGAATAATAATGCACATTTTCAAATGAGCATTGTCTATGAACTTTTGTAAAAGGTTCATTTTTTAGAATAATGAAAAGAAGGATGAGGTGTTGACAATTATTGTGGCATGCCACTCTTCCTTTTGCAAAAAAGAGTTTGACATAGTTAAAGGGTTAAAATGTCATTCTCCTTCTGAGCCAATCCCTATTTTCACAGCCAAAAAACAACCACGAAGACGAAAGAAAGGAGAAACACAAACAAGTAAGGAACAATCAACTAAGGAGCAGGACTTGGTGTCCCTTGTTGGCCCAAGTTTCAAAATTCCAAAATTGATAGCTTTGTTGAATGACAATGATATATCAAAGAAGAAAAATGAGTCATTGTGTTTACTTTGGTTTGTACATAATGTACTTACGTCCAAAGAAGTCAACAACAATAGACCCTTTAATTGGCTGAAGTTATCCGAGGATATTGTGGCTTTCAATAATTATCCTTGGGGTCATGACAGTTATGAATCAATTGTCAAATACTTATTGGCTTTTTTAACTGCAAAGACCAATAACTCATTTGGCTTTCATGGTAAACATAAAATTTCTTGATATTTTTAATATTTTATTGAATAATTCAACATCTCATTTGTGACATATTTTTCTTTTTATAGGCTTGGGCATTTGAAGCCATTACTCATTTGAGGCAACAAGTAACTGCAAAAAAGAGGTTTTCATCTCCAAGGATGTTGAGATGGTTGACAGTCCAGATCTTTTTAACCCTTTTGATGATGTAGTAAGTTGTTATATTACAAATTACAAATTACAAATTATGCCACATGTGTCTAATGTTGTTATAGATGAGGCATATGTTGCTATAGATGAGTCATCTATTGCTATAGATGCCCCATATGTTGCAACATATCACCCATCTGTAGCAACATGTGACCAATTTCTAACAACATGTGACCCAAATGTTGCTACACATGACCCATATGTTGCTATATATGAGTCAAATATTGTTCCAGATGAGGCATTTGTTGCTACAGATGAGCCATATGTTGCTACAAATGCCCCATATGTTGCAACATATCACCAATCTGTAGCAATATGTGACCCAAATATCGCTACAGATGACCCAAGTGTTGCTACAAATGAGGCATATGTTGCTACATAGATGACTCATATATTGCTATTGATGATGCATATGTTACTACAGATGATGCATTTGTTGCAACATGTGACCCAAATGAGTCAAATATTGTTACAGATGAGGCATATGTTGCTACAGATGACTCATCTTTTGCTACATATGGCCCATATGTTGCAATATATCACCCATCTGTTACACCATGTGACCCATCTGTTACAACATGTGACCCAAATGTTTCTACAAATGACTCATTTTTATAATTTTAGGTTATGCATCCATGGCTTGTCCCAACAAAAAAAGAGTTACAAATGCTTCATTAGTCTAGGGTTGGTTGAAACCTTATTTGATCCTGTAGTGGAAAGAGTTAAAAGAGAATTGGTTGGAGTAACAACCATCACAAGGGCAAGAGTTGATGATGATCAATTAGTTTTTTTCAATGAAGATATGGTTGATGCAGCTGTAAGGCCTGGTGTTAATATTTGTGTTGGTGCTGGTGTTGATGTTGTGGTGGTATTTGTGATGGTGTTGGTGTTGATACTTGTAGTGCTAGTGTTGGTGTCAGTATTGATGTTGGTGGACAAAGTGTTGGGGATACCACTTGTAGTAGATGTTATGATTTTCTATGTGAGAAGTGCAAGAAACATTATGACGATTCTATCAAGTATCTTGAAACATTGAGCGAGGCCGTGAATGAATTGAAATATAAGAGAAGTGTCATTCAATCAAGTTAGGTTCGGGATCCATATACTACACATGCCAAGAGGAGAAAAAATATATTTATAAAAATAATACACAATTTGAAGAAAAGAATATTTGGAGAATTGCCAATGACCATAGGAGAGAAGATGGAGCTCAAGCCGATGAACATTTATAAGATGGTCCCTATAGCTAGAAAGGTCATTTTGTTGGAACTGATGAAAACAAAGGATTAGCGTGTACTATACGACATTGTAACACCCCGGATTCGAAACGAGGAAAAATAACAATTTTGGGGAATTGCAGGTGACTTCCACGTAGGCCCAACCATGGGCTGTGGGTTGACCCATGAGTCATAGGAGGGGTCGTGGGAGGAGGCACCTAAAAATAGTCCAAGCATGGACCACGGAGGGACCTACGGATCGTAGGTGGGTCCACGCCCCGTGGTTCAGCAGTCGTAGGTCCCACGCCTCGTGAAAATTTGAAATTTATACTTTAAAAGTTTGAAATTTAAATTTTCAAACTTTTAAAGTGTGAACTAAACTTTTATACTTTTAAAGTTTAAAATTTAAATTTTTAAACTTTAAAGTGTGAAATTTAAACTTTTATAGCTTTAAAGTTTGAAATTTAAATTTTCAAACTTTTAAAGTGTGAAATTTAAACTTTTATACTTTTAAAGTTTGAAAGTTTGTATTTTAAACTTTAAAAGTTTAAAAGTATAAATTTTTAACTTTAAAATTATAAAAGTTTTAATATTATTTGGTTAATGTTCCTAATTTTTTAAATTTTAATAAGTAATTTTTTTTAAAATGTAGCCGTTGGGACCCGATTTTCGGTCCAGTCCGGTCTGTTCCGGTCTCAGTACGGTACTGGTCCGGGATGGATATACATAAATTTTTCTGGAACTACCGGTTCCGATCCCGGTACGGTTCCGCCCCGTGGTACCCGGTTCCGATTCGTTTTGTTACCGGTCCCGTTGCCAGCAATACTTTTATTTAAGTCATTCTCTCAAAATCCCAAAAGAATTCTCAAAACTCCTCTAAACAATTCTCTCTCTAGAAGTTGGAAGAAGAAGGAAAAAATTGAAGCTAAGGTCAAGTCAAGTCTTTAATCTTCAAGCTTGTGAGGGCTTTGTAATCAAGGTATGATGGTTTTTCATCCATGGGATCCTTCCTCCCATGGAGTCCCCTAGAATTCCCCAATTGTGAAGTCTAAATCCCCAATTCTAGTTAGGGTTTCTTCCAATGTTGTGGGTTATGATGAATGTTGATCCAATTGATTTGATTGTGATTGTTTATGATAGAATTGGTAGAATTACATGTTTTTAGAGTAACATTACATGTAACCATGCCTATTCCATGATTCTAACCTAGAATTGATATAGTTGGGTTGATGCCATTAAGGGAAACTTTGTGGGTTTAGGCTTGTCCTTATAGGATTGATGAATTATGATTAGAATTGCTAGAAATTGAATCACATATGATGAATATGATGTTGATTGCTTGAGAATAAAGCATAGATGATGATCATGAGATGTATTGCCTTGAGAGTAGGGCTTAGATTATGAATTGTTGATTGTTGATGTTGCAATATGGAAGAGATACTCCTTACAATGAATTGCTTATTATGAATGTGAAAGGCTTTCTCACATGAATGATTCTAGGTCGAAAGGGTTGCTCACCTGAAATGAATCTAGACTTAAAGACTATGTAAATGATGAGGCTAGAGGCGACTACCCTTGACCTCCATATGTGAAGGATATGAGGTGATTTGCCATACTCCTTAGAATTGAACAAGAGGTGATTCCCTATGTTCCTAATATGATGACTGGACACGGAGGCGAGTACCCATGATCCTTATGAATTGATGTGGAGACGAGTACCCGTGTCATATGATGTGATTGTGGAGGCGAGTACCCATTCTCTTAAGGTAAGTAAGGAAAGACGAGAATACCCATTAGCCTTTGTAAGTTAGGCAATGAGGCGAATCCCTATTTCCTTAAAAGTAAGTATAAACTATGTGAATTGTCTTATGGAGAATGAATAGCTTGGATTGTTGCTTGATATGCGTTCCATGAGGTAAGTTGACTAGAGGTGGATGACCCAAGTCTTGATTAAGGATGAGTAAGGCTACTTGAGGAGTATTCCTTTCTTATTATGATATTGATGTATGTGCATGATTATGCTTATGGTTTATATTGACTAACCATGATGTTATGTGTTTATGCTAGCTATCGTAATTAGTACTTGATTGTACTAACTCTTGCCTGCATTCTTATCAAATGTAGGGTCCGGTGACATAGATTCTCACACTCGTGGCTAGCTTCATTGTTTATCAAGGAAGTGAAGATTTGGTAGTCCTCATAGTGTCCGAGGATGTGATCATCGCTTTCTCTTTCTTTCTTTCATTTCATGTGTTGGACTATTGTGTCCCAAGATCTTTTATCTCTTATGTTAGATGGTTTAAGACAATGATGTTAGACTTCCTCTCGTTTCATAAAGACTTTGATTGTATTGAAATGTTTTAAATTTCCGCACCATTTTCTATTACTTTATATGTTATGATATGTTGAATTGGCTTGTATGAGGCCTCTCGGGGTCTTGTACGCCTTGTTACAACTAGGGGCTACCCCTGCGTCGTGATAAACTTGGTAATCAGAGCACAAAGTTTAGAATGGTTCTAGGATGTCTCAAACCACGTCAAGTAGAATCTTGTTCATAAGTGTGAAGCACACCACATTTATGAATGAGAGGCTACTAGATGTTTAAGAAACTTCACTTCTTCATTCTCTATGTCGTGCCATGGAGTTTAAATCTATAAGTATTTATCCTAATCCTTACCCGATGGTTTTCAAGATATGACTACTAGAAGGGCTAATGTTAGAAGTATTGAGAAAGACAATGTGGATCAAGAGGTTCCTCCCCAAGCTCCTCCTTAAGCTCCGATTGATCCTTTCGCTGATAATGTAACAAATGTGGAGTTTAGGTTGGCTTTCCAAGTGTTGGCTCAAGCCGTGATGGCTCAAACCAATATAGAGGTGGTAGCCCCTGTGAACCCTAATGTGGGTACGGCGGCAGCAAGAGTGAGGGACATTACAAGGAATAACCCTCCCGAATTTTATGGCTCCAAAGTTGAGGAAGATCCTTAAGAGTTTATTGACGAGGTCTATAAGATAGTTGCTATCATGGGAGTGACTCTGGTATAAAAGGCAGAGTTAGCAACTTATCAACTCAAAAGGGTTGCTCAGATTTGGTTCAATCAAAGGAAAGAGGCAAGGCAGGAAGGAGAGGGTCCTATAGAATGGGAAAGGTTCAAAAGTGCTTTTCTTGATAGATTCTTCCCTCTAGAGATGAGAGAGGCCAAGGTACTTGAGTTCATCAACCTTAGGCAAGGAAATATGAGTGTATGAGAATACGTTTCACGCCCCTTGCCTACACCCTGGGAGGGACTGGCACTCGAGAATCATTGCTGGCCCCAAGCGAACCCTTGGCCTGGTTTACTACTCAGTGGAAGACTTACTCAACCGAAAATGTACTTAAATACAATCTTCAATAAATTTTTTGAATAGATAAACTGAGAATGTTTAAAATAACATTCAACTTAGCCAAAGTGGCAACCCAAGTCTTATATTCAAAACAACTGAAATAACAAGACAACTGAACTAATAATTAACTATCTATGAAGCCTCTAAATACTAAGAGGGATGTCAGGAAAAGACCCCCGATCATCATAAAAACTGAAAAAATAAAACATGATAAAAAAAGGGATCCTCAATAGCAAGAAGGCTCACCAAATGACTTTGAATGCTCAACTAGATCAATGAAGAGTTGGATGCTGATCTTGGTTACCTGTATTTGCATCATAAAAAGTGCAGGCCAAATGGCGTTAGTACATGGAATGTACGAGCATGTGAGGGGAATACTAAACAAGACATAGGCTTGAAAGGGAACAGAAAGAACATACCCGGTCTCAACTCAACTCAACTAAGTTCAATATAAAGTAGTAATATAAGTGCAATATAAAGAAAAACTTTTAAAACATGTGTAAACAACTCTGTGTATTGAAAATACAACAATAACTCAGCTTGTATATGGAAATACAAATAACTCTGTGTATATAAGAATACAAAATATCTCTATGGTAGTTTCTCTAACAGACAACCATCACTAAGAGCTATGTGATGCTACAACGTCTTGCCTCACACTGCCAGGGCCGTCCTATACCTTGCCGGGGGTATAGAACCTAACTACTAAGTGGATCCACTAGTCTATGCTAAAACGCACTAAGGAATAATTTAAAAAGTATGACCTTTTTCTACCCATGTTGGCTACACGGCTTATTGAGACCTTGAATTATCTGAATTCAACTTGTCCCCAAATCGATGCTCATTACTACTCCCAAAATGTAACTAGCTCATATGTTTAAAAACATAACTCTTTCTGTTGTTTGAGATTATTACTCAAAAACTAGCTTAAAAGCTCGCTTGGAAATCAGTGTTTCCTCTCTTGGAAATCGGTGTTTCCTGTCTTATTTAAATGTGAAAACATTTTAACTCTTGGGAATACTTAGTTCCCATATATTTTTTTGAAGAAATGAACTTCACTCTTACTCTTACTTAACTCAATGCTCAAGTCTTTAAAACAAGTTTAGAAACATTTGTAAAAGACATTTGAGAAGACTCTAAGAACTCTCTAGACTTGGATCTTAACTTTCCTTGAATTTGAATTTATGGATTCAAGGTTATGATTCATGTTTACGAATGATTTCTAGATGTTTAGAAGTCATTTAGAATAGTTAGAATCAATAGGAACTGTTAGGACACTTTAGGAGAACTTAGAAAGGTAAAATGACGAAAGACAATGGTGCTAACCCTTGTCTTTCAGAGGCTGCAAAATGGTGCACTATTGGCGCGCCGTCCTAGCCCCTCTAGCGCCTCGCGCCGCGTTAGCCTCTCCCTAGGTGACTCCTGACGAATTTTTCAACTCGTTTTCTGATCTTAACTCGATTTAATTCATTTCTTTTTCTCAATTTCTCTTTAGATTCAGATATCCAAAGCATGTACAGAAGAACCTAACTCAAAACAACTCTTAAAATCAATAAAACCATCTCAAGAAACTCATCAATCTCAGCTCAATTCAAGAACGAAAGCAAATTCAAGAACACCCATCAAGAACATCAAACTTTCAATGTTTTTTAGGACGAATTCACGCTGTAATAAACATGTTTGGCGCATGGGTGAATGAACCCAACGCTATGTGAACACACATACCTCGTAGGGATCGACCCTTGGTGAAATCCACAAGCTTAACTTCAAGAACACCACAAATCCTTGCTTCTTCTCCTCCTTTATCTTCTTCTTTTCTCTTTTCTCAAAACCCTAACTTAATTTTATGAAGAGTAAACTGAACCAATTCAGTTTAGACCCCAACTTAATTATCAAAAACAAATTTAATTAATTGGGTAGTGAAAAGACCATAATCCCCTTCTAAAATCCGGTTGACTTTCCTTATTTAGACAACTCAACTTCAAATGGGCATATCTCCGTCATACGAACTCAAAATTGAGCAAACTCGGTGGCGTTAGAAAGATAATTCAAAGACCTTTCATTAGATATCTTGTAGATTACCTAACTCATCCTGTGTTAAAAGTTATGGTTGTTTGAAGTTGAACCAAAACTCATTCTTAGCCTAACTTGTCAAAAATTCCAAAAATGGTTTCTTTGTAATTCTAGTTGTTTCAAAAAGCGGGGTGTTACAATATTTCCCCTTGGGAACATTCATCCTCAAATGAGATTACTCTTAGTAGGCCAAGGGTGTAACATCTTATATCCAGCTCAAACACCCAACAAGCAAAATATAAATACAACAAGCCAACTTAAAAGAAATGCCAAGAAAAGGATTAGTACCTTAGGTTGGAATTTCTCCAGACTCAAAGAGATGTGCGTATCTCTTCTTCATGTCCTCCTCAGCTTCCCAAGAAGCTTCCTCAACAAACTGATTTCTCCACAAAACATTGACTGATGCTACTTCCTTGGTCCTCAACTTGCGAACTTGGCAATCTAGAATCTGAACAAGAATCTCCTCATAAGATAGGCTATCCTTAATAACAATATCTTCAGTAGGTAAGATAAGTGAAGGTCGCCCATGCACTTTTTCAACATGGAAATGTGAAACATTGGATGAACAACTGCTAACTCTTGCAGTAGTTCCAACTCATAAGCTAGACTACTAATCCTCTTGGATATCCTTTAAGGACCAATATATCGGGGACTAAGCTTCCCCTTCTTACCAAATCTCATAACACCCTTCATGGGTGAAACCTTAAAGTATACCCATTCATCTACTTCAAACTCTTAACTCTCTTCTCCTAACATCTATATAGGATTTCTGAAGACTCTGCGCTATTTTTAATCTCTCTTGAATAACCTTTAATTTTTCCATAGCTTGGTGCACTAAGTCTGGTCCTATCAACCCAACTTCACCAACCTCAAACCATCCAATATGAGATCTGCATCTCCTCCCATAAAGATCCTCATATGGAGCCTTTTGGATGCTAGAGGGGTAACTATTGTTGTAAACAAATTCAATGAGAGGTAGGTGATCATCCCAATTACTCTTGAAATCAATCACACAAGCCCTTAGCATATCTTCTAAAGTCTGAATGGTGTGCTCTGCTTGACCATCAGTCTGAGGATGAAAAGCAGTACTCAAGTTCACCTTTGAACCCAAGCCTTTCTGGAATTACTTCCAAAACTGTACAGTAAATTGTGCACCTCTATCTGAAATAATAGAAACAAAACTCCATGAAGTCTGACTACTTCTTGAATATATAACTTAGCATAATCTTTTGCTGAATAGGTAGTTTTTATCGGTAAGAAATGGGCTGATTTAGTCATTCGATCTACAATCACCCAAATTGAATCATGCTGCCTGCGAGGCTGATTAAATAACGTTTCAAGCACACCTCATCCAATTCTAGGTGTAAACAATCGTTAATCAGTATAAAACCCAATGAATAGTTGGGGTCAAACCCACAGAGAGCGGTACGTGTCTAAAATTCAATAAAGAAGTACAAACACCATCTAATCAGTTATAGGAATAAAAATTATCGAGAACATACAAATAATTCTAAAGTGCTGACAACGAATGTCAGATGGGGAGTTTGTATTTGCAATGAACAACTGAAACAACAACGAAAACAGGGGAGAAATAACAATATAGAGAGGGATTCTCAGGATGTGATCGTTTATAAGCTAATTATGCTATATGGGTAATTGAAATCTAACAATGAGTTGCTGAAACACTATGGGTAGGCTGGACTTTAACTGTAATAGCTTTCTCTCGAACAACTATTACGGTTCAAGTGATTTCTTTCAAACATCACAATCTTAACAAGGTAATCAGCCCACAACCTTAATGCATCCACTCACTCGAGCTAGATGGGTAGGATTGAATTCAAGATTCACTCTCTCGAGCTGAACCCATATTGACCCAATACCCACAAATCATTTATCAAGAGCTTTGGTTCCAAAACCCCTTTCTCAAGCAAGCTAAGAACTCAAAATTTGAATTGCGTTTGCAACTACAATTCATAGATTAAAACTCAGATAATGAGTAAAATCCACATTAAAACAACAATTTCATTATCAAACAACAACACCCATAAGATAATTAGACAAATAAACGCATGATCACACCCCAAGAATTGGGATTTTAGCTACACATAATAAAAACAGAGAAATAGTTACCAAATGCATTAGCCATCAGCTGGGCAAGAGTCTTAAAGCTTCTACAATGTTTTCTAAAGGTTAAATTCAAAGACCCATTTTTGAATCCTCCAAAATTCTACAATTAGAACTCAAAAACTAAGAGAAAACTCTAAGCCTAGAATGGGTACTTTAATATCTGGGATAGAACTCTGGGATTTTTTTTTCAAAAATTGCATTTAAAATACAATTTATAGTTTCCCAAAATTTAGCCTGAAAATCCACTCGGCGGATTAAGTCGTGCCTCGCCGAACCGATCGGCGATCCGTTGAGTGTCCTCTTCCATCACCATTTTGCATTGGCCTTTAGCATCTCAGGTCCTGTAACTTTGGGCGATCCAATTTATTGTCGCGGAATCGATCGGCGATCCGCCGACTTCCCATTTATGTCACCAACTTGATTCTTCCCCAGGGCTGGTATGCTGGAATAGTGGGCAAGCTAAAGAGCTACTCAGCGGTGTGCTGAGTGGTCTTGGCGATCCCCAGGATTGTTTTTTCTTCACTTTTTCAGCTCTTTAGTTCTTTTTTGTTTGGTTATGTCCTTGCCTTGCTCTTTAGCCTTCATACATGTAAATCAACACTTTAACATCAGTTTAGAGCATAAAATATGCATTTGAGGACTGCTGAGAAAAATATTATATCATATACAACTACGTTATTATTTAAAATCAGTACTAATAATTTTATTTTTCTTTGCAGATCATGTCTCGATTTAATAAGAACAACAACAAAGAAAGAAATATGCAACAAAGAAATTCAGTGTTGATTTTTTCTATTGGAAAGTCAACATAAACAAAATGGGAAAAAAAAGAAAGTATGAAAATGTTGCTAGTGTCATGTCAAACAAACTATGTGGGACCCACAAATTAAAAGAAAAGTTCAAAGGAAATGGAAAAGAATGAAAAATACAAAAGATGCAACTTAGGTGGGACCCAATACATTCACAAGATGAAAAGAATATGATTGGAAGGTTTATGTGAAGTCACAAGCCTAAAATTACATTAATGCCCATAACAAAGAATTCTATTTATAGAGCAGCTAGGGAGTACAAGACTTCCAAATAGTTTTCTTCTTCAACTTTTTATTTTATATTCAAATCATGATTTTAATTAAGTAGCGGAATTATTCCTCTCGAACATTTCTTCTATTTTCTTATTTAATGGCGAAGAATATTTTTTGTTAGTAGTACCAAACATAGTATGTAGTAATTTTCTATTGTGTTGGGAAAAAGATGAATCTTGATATATCTATATTATAATAGTAAGCATTATTCCTAAATTTCACGTACTTGAGCCTAAGCCTTATATTTGATTTTTATCCGCTTTACAGTTAGATGTTATTTTGTTGACTAACACTTATCTATCTTATAATAGATATTAATATATTACTAACTCTGTAATTGAGAGAGGCAGAAGAAGTAATACTATTAATTGAAGTATTGATCAGATTGTTGAATTATAGTATGTGGCATCTACCCATTTTGTGTTTTAATTAATTTTACATTATTTGTACTCGAGAGAGGCAAATAGTGTAACAATCAGCTATAACAAGTAAGGTAACCGAAAGAGACTTACTTTCAAAAGCATGTTTTAGTTCAAGTACATATTTCTGGTTCTTAAATATTACTATTTTGACAATTAAATTGTATAACCGAGAGGAGTACATTTAATTATTCAACTTCAATAATATTATATAAATATAATCGTAAGAGGTATTTATACTTTTATGAGAAATAGAAATTATGGATTAATATCAAGTGAAGTCAAAATCCCAACACCTTTCACCCTACTTCGGAAAATAAAAATAATTATTTTCTCTAGTTACAAGGCTTTGACTAAAATTAAATTAATACTCAACACTTTCTAAATTCTCCCAAATAGTAATTAGAACAAGAAACGTCTATAGAATAGATAAACCAATCTCTGTGGGTTCAACATCTGTTTATACTATAATTTGACAGAGCACGAGTAAAAATACATACACGTCAGGAACTCGTCAAATTTTTGGCGCCGTTGCTGGGGATTGGCAAAATTCTACTATAGATTAATTGTTTTACTACTAATTTGAGTTCTTCTTCTGAAATAATAAAAATATTATTAATTCAGCCTTTAATTTTTTTATATTCTTTTTTAAAAAGAAGAAATATTTCAGGAAGTATATGACCCATTCTTCTTCAAGAGAATTAGTTACATACAATCCTGAAATTGAAAAATTTCTACGCTTATTACGAAGAGAGCAAACCCCTCAATCTCATACCTATTCACAAAAACAAATGGAAAACGACAAGCTTAATAACAACCCACTTCCATGACATCAAATGGAAGAACAGTTTGATGAAATAGCACCACGACATGACAGGACTCTTAGAGAGTATGCAAGACCTGATCACTTTGAAGGAAAATCAAGTGTGAGGAGGCCACCAATACCGGAGTATCTCTTCAATTGGCAGACCAAAGTACTAAAAAACTAGGAGGAGTAATTGAAGATGTTCTTGTGAGAGTTGATAAATTTATATTTCCCGTAGATTTCGTAGTACTTGAAATGAAAGAAAACACTAAGGTACCATTAATTTTAGGAAGACCATTTCTCGCAACAGGAAGAGTAATTATTGATGTTCATCAAGGAAAATTGATCTTGCGAGTCGATGAGGAAAGAGTAATTTTTGACATGTAGAGAATAATGAAGTTTCCCGAAGATGAATCATCATCTTCTTGTTTTCATATTGATTTAATAGATGATCTTACAGATGAATACAAAGATGATTAGTTAATTTATGATTCATTAGAAAGATGTTTGGCCCAGTCAGATACCACAAGTGATGAAAATTGCATAAAAGGGGTAGAAACACTAAAAAAAAGACACAGAAAATGAGGAAAACTCATCAAACAAATTTCAAACAAAAATTGAACTAAACCCACTTCCATCTCATTTGAAATACATTTTTCTTGACTATGAATTATGTCCAATAATCATTTCCTCTTCTTTGACCACAAAACAGGAAGGGAAATTGATTAGAGTATTGAAAGAACACAAAAGAGCTTTAGGGTGGACCATTGATGGCATAAAAGGAATAAGTCTAGCTATTTGCATGCATATGATTCTCATGGAGGATAATTACAAACCAATAGTTTAACCCCCAAAGAAGACTAAATCCAAAAATGCAAGAAGTTATAAAAAATGAAGTGATAAAACTTCTTGCAGCAGGTATTATTTATCCAATATCTGACAGTCCCTGGATAAGTCCTGTACAGATAGTACCAAAAAAAGGTGGTATGACAATAATAAAAAATGAAAATAATAAACTCATACCTTCAAGAACTGTCACATGATGGAGAATTTGTATTGATTATAGACAGCTTAATAAGGTTACAAGGAAGATCATTTTCCTCTTCCTTTTATTGATCAAATGCTTGAAAGAGTTGCAGGTCACAATTTCTATTGTTTTCTTGATGGATTTCTAGATATAATCAAATATCTATTACTTCGGAAGATCAGGATAAAACCACATTTACATGTCCCCAAGGTACGTTTGCTTATCGAAAAATGCCATTTGGACTATGCAACACCCCTGCTATATTCCAGTATTGTATGTCAACAATTTTTTCAGATATGAATGAAAAGCTCCTACAAATTTTCATGGACGATTTCACACTTTTTGGTAAGACATTCGAAGAATGTCTCGACCATTTAACCCTAGTGCTTAAAAGGTGTGAAGAGACAAACTCGGTCCTAAACTGGGAAAAATGTCACTTTATGGCAACAGAGGGAATTATTTTAGGACATAAAATCACCGCTAAAGGCATAGAAGTTGATAAGGCAAAAATTGATCTAATAGCAGGATTACCTCCCCCTAATAGTGTAAAAGGCATTAGAAGTTTCTTAGGACATGCAGGATTTTACAGAAGGTTTATAAAGGATATGTCAAAAATTTCAAAACCACTGACTAACTTATTAACGAAAGATGTGAAGTTTTAATTTTCAGATAATTGCAGGAAAGCATTTGAAATACTCAAGGTACAATTGTCTGAAGCCCCAATAGTTGTTTCTCCTAATTGGAACCAGCCATTTGAAATAATGTGTGATGCAAGTGATACAACAGTGGGAGCTGTATTAGGAAAAAAAAGAGACAATTTTCAGACCTATTTACTATGCTAGTAGAACACTCAACGAAGTGCAAAAGAATTATGCTACAACTGAGAAAGAACTACTAGCAGCAGTATTTGCATTTGACAAATTTCATTCCTATTTAATTGGAAATAAAGTTATGGTATTCACTGATCATGCAACTTTAAAATATCTCTTAAAGATAGGAAAGGATCAGATAATCAAGTAGCTGATCATTTGTCACGTCATGCAACTTTAAAATATCTCTTAACAAAAACAGATGCTAGACCTAAGTTGTGAAGATGGATACTTCTTTTACAAGAATTTGATCTTGAAATAAAAGATAGGAAAGGAGCAAATAATCAAGTAGCTGATCATTTGTCACGTCTAGAAAATCCTCCTACTGAGTCATCAAATATCAAGGAGGAATTTCCTGACAAACATATATATACAATCATATCAGGTATTAACCAATCACCTTGGTTTTCTGACATAGAAAATTATTTAGGTGGAGGATGGATCCCAAAAGGTTTTTCTTATGAACAAAGAAAAAATTTAAAAGAGGATGCAAGACATTAATATTAGGAAGATTCTTATTTGTTTAAATTTTGTGTAGATGGAGTAATCAGGAGATGTGTACCAGAAATATAAATTAACAATATCTTAAGTCATTGTCATGATGGAGCAGTGGGAGGACACTATGGAGGAAAAAAGACAGCTGCAAAGGTACTTGAAGTAGGTTTTTTCTGGCCCACCCTATTCAAGGATGCAAGAAATTATGTCACAACTTGCGACAAATGCCAAAGAAGCGGTAACATTTTAAAAAGGGGTGAAATGCCTCTTAACTCTATCTTGGTATGTGAAATATTTGATATTTGGGGTGTCGATTTTATGGGACCATTTCCTCCATCAAATGGTTGTGAATACATTCTAGTAGCTATTGACTATGTTTCAAGGTGGGTAGAAGCAATAGCTACTAAGAAAAATGATGCTCGTGTTGTTAGTGATTTCCTCAAGATTTTTTTTTTCTAGATTTGAAACTCCACGAGTTTTTATAAGTGATCAAGGAACACATTTTATAAACAAAAAATTCACTAATTTACTGTCAAGATATGGAGTAACTCATAAGAAAGGAACTCCATATCATGCCCAAACGAACGGGTAAGTAAAAGTGTCAAACAAAGAATTAAAAAGAATTTTAGAAAAAATTGTTGGATCTTCTTGAAAAGATTGGTCTCTAAAATTAGATGATGTTTTATGGGCATATAGAACGTCTTTCAAAACACCAATTGGCACATCTCCTTATAGATTAGTCTTTGGAAAAGCCTATCATTTACCTGTAGAATTGGAACATAAAGCTTATTGGGCAATAAAAATGTTTAATCTAGATTTGTCAGATGTAGGGAAAAACCGATTATTGCAACTTGATGTATTAGAGGAGTTTGGACTTGAAGCATATGAAAATGATAAATTGTACAAAGAAAAGATAAGAAGATGACACGATAATCTCATTCACCATAAGGAGTTTAAATTGGGAGATCATGTTCTATTATATAATAGTCGATTAAGACTATTTCCCAGAAAATTCAAATCACAATGGACAAGACCGTATGTCGTCACAAAAGTAACCCCATATGGTGCCATTGAAATACAAAATATAAATGGAAAAGAAATATTCAAGGTAAATGGCCATCGTTTGAAGCCCTATGTCACAAAGATTTTTGACAAACAAGCTTCAAGGATTCTCTTTACTTAAAAGCTACTAATACATACATACATATATTTATATACATACATATATTTATATATATATATATATATATATATATATATATAT
>JAJOOR010016591.1:0-27262 GCA_036250505.1 Solanum acaule
CTTCGTCCGAACTCCGAATGAGGTGAAACGAAGTGCGTTAGGTAGCTAACTCAAAGGTATTTCCATGGATATGTTATTGGCCACCCAATAATTTGTGTTCTAGGAGAGATGACCCTCCAAAGTAGACCCTTGAAAAAGGCTTCACTTGGAAATTTTGGATTTTGATACGGTTGCTCTAAAATTTGGGTTAGACCCATTTCCCACTCAATTTGACCCCCTAAACAAGAATATGAATTTGGATTTTCGAAAAACGAAACGAATTTTTTTATATATAGCTAAACAAGTTTCCGGTAACTTTCGAAGCACATTTTTAAGAACTTTTTGGGTCATTTCCGGTAAGCATGCTTTTATAGGAGGTTTTGAAGAGGATAGAGTATAGAAGCTGCCCCTTAATCCGATATGATTAAAAAGTATAATGGTTTTGTGGCGGGGTAAAGTAAGATAAGTTTCATAAGAAGTTGAAATATAAGCTTAATTAGTTCGCCTCATTTATTGCAACTTGCAAATTATGACAAGACCTTTGAGGTTGAGTTCATGCATCGGGGAAGGCTATTTGAGTTGTTCTCATGCAAGATAAATAATGACATGAAACTCAACGTTGATTGAATCAAAGGAATGCTACTGGGTAGAATTTCATACAAGGAAACGATAATGTGGTTATCCATATGATTTTTAGGAAACATTCCTTGATCAACATTTTGAGTGTTAAGTTGGAAGGTATAAAGTATTTATATGCTAGTGATATTGAGTATCGGAAAAACTATAGTGCTCGTTAGTCTAACGTTCCATGAAAAAGTTGTTTGCTATAGGCCCATGATGGTGGAATGGTGGAACACTTTGGATATTTCTATGGACTTTGTTGTTAATTTCAAGGCATATGATCAAATTGGTACAATGAATGGTTTGTCATGTGGTTGCTTTCTAGGCTATCAGTAGATTGTTTGTAACTTTCTAAGTCTGATTATGCTGGTTTTGACTCTGATGGAGATAATTTGGTATCTTAGGCTGATTGTGGAATTGATTACTCAAAACTTGTGTAGTGGTCTCTCTTTTTCAATTTCTATCTTTTTCTTTTCTATAGCTTTTTTCTATCTTAATAATTAATTGATCTGTCATGTGTCGACTTCTTTCGCCTCCTTTTTGTAATTTAGGTTAACCTTACATGGTTTAATAATCTTGTGTGTTTTAAATCTCTTTAGCTACTGCCTTGACAAAGTCACCATCACTGAATATGTCCCTTGGGTATGCGACCAAGGAAAGGAGAATGAAATCACTAGAACGATGAATTCTTATGCTGTCCCACCTGTAACTGATTTGGTAGAGCATAGTCATGCTGCACAACCTGTTGATGATCCTATTTAGAGTTGAGTAAGTATATCACCGATTATTTGGAATTTATTGTTGTATACATTGTGATTAAGAATATTTGTTTTCTTTCACATTTTCTAGCAGGAGTTGCCATAACATTCGGAACAACAAGTATACGCTTGACGGAGTTGTTGCTCACCTCTCAGACAAAGCAAGTCAAAGTGTTTCTGAAAAAGCAAAGCTACTTCAACTTCATCTTCACTTTGAAATGGTTTATAAAGATGATTTATGGACTAAGTATTTCAACACACCAAAGGCTACTATCGATGACATTGAATTGATTTTCTTCCCCTCGGAGGCAAGGTAACTTCTTTATATTTTCACCATTTTATTCTTAGTGCTATTTATCGAGTTTTCTTTGTTTTCATTTTCATTTTCTTCGTACAGACTCCAGGATAAATTTTATAGTATGGTTCAAGATATGATTGGTGGAGAACATGCTCTCCGAGCATTAACACCATATGGGGAGCGATTAGTTTTCACATCCACAGAAATGCCCCTGCGCCACTGGAGTAAGTTTTTACTTATTTCGTGTTTTCATTAGATGTTATTTCATGTTCATTGTTAGGTTATTGGAGAAACTGGTTGGCCGGATACCAACGTAAATTCTACTTATGGGGCATTTTCAGAGTGACACAAGGTTCTAGTAGCTGTCTACTTCTACCAAACAGGATTCAAACTCCTGACAATGTTTTGGCTGCCAGAGATACTGTGAACTATAGGGCCCCTACTAAGGAAAATGCACAAGTTATGACAGACAAGTTGGGAAGAGGCAAGAGGATCAGGAAAACAAATGCTAGGTTGGATGACTATATATATTTGTAGTCAGGATTAAAGTTGGGTGATATTAGAGTTAGCCAAAAGGACAAGGGAATCAATATCAACTTCTTTATCCCCCATTTAAATGAAATTAAACTTTGCGATGGACAAAACAAAAGTTTCATATTATTCAATATGTTTTGGATCTTAGTATTGTTGTCTCTCGAGGATTTCTTGATTTTCAACAAATGTAAACAGTTCTGTTTTCATCAATGATGTTATGTGAAATGTTACCAAATGTAATATGTCATCTATTTAGCTATACAAGGTAGTTTTGGTAGTACATTCACATTTCACTGTATGGTATTCTTATTATTGTTAATGACGCATCACAATTAATTGTTGATTAATTAAGAAGTGTGTTAATTGGCTACTTAATTAGAAAAATACTTTTGTCTATACTAGAGCAACCATTTGTGTTTGATCAAGATTTAAAAAGTGTTTCTACGCGTTCTCAAATAGTAGCAATAATAAATAGTCATAACAAACGACTGCATAAAGTTCAAATCCAAGCGAAAAGCTTACCTAGATTTTGCTGAGTAAATCAAAGTAGTACTTAATGGTGATCACACATTTCACAGTATGGTACTTTGTTGTTTCTTTCAAGGCATATGATAAAATTGGAATGATAAATGGCTTGTCATGCTGTTGCTTTCTAGGTTATCAGTAGATCATTTGTAGCTTTCTATGTCCGATTATATATGCTGATTTTAACTCTCTTATTGGTTGTACTAGTTTGGTATACTGATTGTGGACATGATTACTCAAAACTTGTGTCGTTGAACTGAAGTTTTGTTTGTTTTAAATATCGTCAGCGACTGCCATGACAATAAATTCCCAATCAGTAATTTTGATCCCGTCCCACTTGGAATGGATTTGGTAGAGCATAGTCATGATGAACAACCTGTTGATGATCCTATTTTGAGGTGAGGAGATGTCTCACAGATTTTTCTATTGCGTGATAATTTATGGACCTGTGAATGACAATGTCTATTTTCTTGCACATTTCTTGCAGAGGTTGTTTTAATGTATGGAATGAAAAGTATGAGCTTGACGGAGTTGTTGTTCACCTCTCCGACAAAGAATGCCAAAGTGTTTCTGAAAAAGAAAGCTACTTTTACTTTATCTTCACTTTGAAATGGTTTCAAAAGCTGATTTATGGCCTAAATATTTCAACACATCAGAGGCTAATGCTAATGATATTGAATTGTTTTTCATCCCCTCGGAGGCAAGGTAAGTACTGTATATGTTCATCATTTTACATGTAGTACTTTTCAGCAAATTCTCTTTGTTTGTCATTTTAATTTTCTACGTACAGGCACCAGGAGAAATTTGATCGTTTGGTTGAAGATAGGATTGGTGGAGTACATGCTCTTAAAGCATTAACGCCATATGGGGAGCTGTTGGTTTTCACATCCACATAACTTCCCCTGCCTCACTAGAGTAAGTTTTTACTTATGGGGATTAGATCTTAGTTTTCATTAGAAGTTATTTCGTGTTCTTTGTTAAGTTATTTAAGAAACTGGTTGGTAGGATACCAACTGAAATGCTACTTATGCGGCATTTTCAAAGCGACACAGACCGGTTCTAGTTGCCGTCTATTGGTACCAAATAATATTCAATCTGGGATGGTACGTCAAACTCCTGACAATGTTTTGGTTGGCAGAGACATTGTGAACGATAGGGCCCCTATTGAGGTCGATGCAAAAATGATGACAGACGAGTTGGGAAACGACAAGAGGATCAAAAGACGAAATGCTAAGTTGGGTTGTATTAGAGTTAGCCAAAAGAATAGGGGAATCAATATCAGCTTCTTTATCTACCATTTGACTGAAATTAAACTTTGTGATGGACAAAAGTTTTACATTATTCATTGTGTTTTGGATCTTATTAGTATTGCTGTTTCTCGAGGATTTCACGATCGTTATTACCCGTTGTATTATATTGTATTGATACTTTAAATTAAATATCAAGTTTCTTTTAATTTTTACTAAAATTTTATCATTTTTATCCATCATTAAGTAATGACGAAAAGTCTCATTTTGTGGAACGATCAATTTGGTGTGATCGCGTCGTTATCTTAATTTTTTTTTCTTTTTTTGTCTTTACTTATTATTTACTAATCTTATTCAATTCATTATTCTGCCTATTTACAGTAGCTCTACCTCCGTACCCTACATTTTTTGTAGATTTGTTATTCAAATTGTTGATGTTGTGAGACAATGTAACCACGGAAAAGGATACCACACAATACAATACGATACAATACAACACAATACTATGTGTACATTATAATCAGGCTTTGCACATACCTGATCATAAACAAATACAACCGCCAACAACAACAACAACATACCCAGTGAAATCTCACAAGTGAGGTCTAGGGAAGATAGAATGTATGTAAACTTTACTACTACCTCGTGGAAGTAGAGAGATTGTTTACAAAAGACCCTCTTGCTCAAGTGCAACAAATCCAGGTACAAAGAAGAAGGAGATAGTGAAGATAATATAGCAAGTAACAAGGTAACAGTGCAAAGTCTAAACGGTAAAGAAATCAAAAACAACAATAAAATAAAAAATAATTTGATGCACAAAATATTCCGCATTAACACTGTCATTAATTTGAGCCTAAAATCTCATGTAGATTTTGCTTCATTTTCCTCCGAGCTCCGATCATCGTCTCCAACAACAAAATGGTAAGTTAATTGTCATGTCCCGAGGCTACCCCCTAGACGTAACACGGGATCTAGGGTCACGACTGACCCCAAGCTAACTCTGAGTCTGACATATATCAAGTATACTGAAAATGACTAAGTAAAACATATACTATGCGGAAGCTAAAAACAATGGATATCTAAACTAGGGAAAAACCTAACTAGTCTGAATATATAAGATATAATAATAAGAGTTTAGTGATGAATGAAACAACACTTAACAACTCGAGCTGAATATACTACTATGTCTGAAAAGCCTCTATTGAATTGAATTGTTGGGAGATGCCCCTAGCTAACTCTAACAAAATTGAAAACTGGAAATAAAGACTAAAATAGAAAGCATGTATATTGTCCTCGAAGTATGAGGACTCACTACTAAAGCTGCTGAAGTCAAATTGAGAATTGATCTAAGCGTGATCTAGATGCTGAGTGTCTGAACCTACATCATGAAACGATGTAGCACAAAATATGCGTTAGCACTTGGAATGTACTGAGCATGCAGGATATAGATATGCTAAGCTGAACAAAGTATATAAGTTGAACAATGCATAACTGAGCAATGATATAATCTGAACAAGGATATAGATATGTATTGAAGTATAACTGAAAGATAAACTGAATGCAATTACCAAGTACTAATAACATGTTGAACTGTATATTGAAGTAATTGTTGAAAACCTGGTTAATGCACTAAGAGTTTGACTGTGGGAGCTACTATTAACCGAAATAAACCAAGTGAGCTAAACGTGGAGTCCGATGTATACACCCAATCGAGAGGACCCAATATACCTTGCCAGGGGTATAATGGCATGACTATGGCGTGATCACTAAATCTGATGCCCAACTGAGAGGACTTATAAACCTACGTGGGCACATAGTTCTAGGACTTTGAGGGTACGCTGAACCTTAGTCGAACTCGGCGCTAAGTCTACTCCCAAGTGAATATTCATGAAGATAAAATGCACTAAATATGGGATAGCTCGAAATACTGGCATGCTAACTGAGAAGGCAACATTTATATACTTGGAATGTGACATTCGAAATCTGGAGCATGATTTTCTGTCTAATTGACCTAGCAAATATAATTCATTAACTAAGAGAAATTACATAAACTAGGGTTCTGAGTTTATACAAGGAATTATGCAAAGTTTCCAACAAAACATGATATTCCGATTAAGGATACTACAACAACAAAATCTCCATGAATCTCCAAGGTTTTATACGCCCTAGGTCTAAACAAGCTATGAAGAATCAAGGAACTGACTAAAATCTAGGGGCCTAATGGGTGAAAGGAACATACTAGTGAAGTCCCACACACCTGGTGACAAAATCTACGGAGAAATACTTTAGATTTCGGGGCTAAACTTTGAAGAACACTACTGCTTGTTCTTGAAAGAAACTAGCACCTCTTTCTCTTCTTTTTATTCTAACTTGGATGATTTTTGGAGAATGAGGGTTCTGGGTATGTTTGACTAGATTATTAGGCTTAGACTAAGTAAAACGACGTAGTTTAGGCATCAAACGATGTAGTTTAAGTGCCTAATGCATAGGGAAAAGGACCAAAATGACCCAAACTTAAAAGCTGACGAAGGCCATTCATGATGGGACTGACGGGCCGTCGTTTGAACCACTGCCCGTCAATTGGGTCGTCGTTCGTGGTCTGCTCGACATGGCTTCACTAAAACGAGCATAACATTTTACTCCAAGCTTGGATTTTAGCAAACTCGGTGGCGATGGAAAGAGGATTCAATTATCTTTAACTTGATATGTCATGGGACACTTAATTCATTTTGTGCTAAAAGATAGCGTTCGGTGGAGGAACTGTAACAAATGTCCCTTCATTAGAATGAAGTGAGAGCGCTAAAAAGGAAGCTCGACCTACAGGGAGAGGAAGCCAACGACGAGAATTTCGAATTGTCAGAAAAAAATAGTAGGCATACTTTAACAATAGTCTTATCCACAAGCTAGATCGGACTGCGTTCGTCTTAGAGTACCAGTCAAGCTTATCACTAGGTAACAAACGAGTCGAAATAGATGGTGATTCAATCGCAGTGCGGTGCTCTTAAAAATCACCTCGCAGTGTCCCGCCTCCCTCCGAATTGCAAAATGGATCTGTTTATCATAAAGAGATTTTTCCTCGCTAGTTGGAATAAAAACCTCAACAGTTAAGGAAAGCTCAGGTTATGAAATCACTCTATTTCTAACCATCGGGGAGATTCATCCTAGATTATTCCACCAAATAGCAAAATCGTGGCTAGGGATCAAGTGGTGGTTGACGAAATATCTAATCCTCATTTTCCCTGTCTGGTGTGGTCTTCCGCTGTCCCTTTCCGCTTCACGCAATAGCACGCTCCGAAGCAAGCGGGATTCGCCGGTAGTAGCCTCTTGAATTTGTCGAATAGCTTCTTTCCGGCAAAGCTTACCAATCCTACGAAGTGAGAGGGTGGATGTAATTCAGCTCGACCTACAGGGAGGGCTCCACACCAGATTTTCTCTGAGATGGCGAGAAAGCATTTCCACACAAGGAGGCAGGCGACCGGGGTTCTGGGGTATGCTGGGATTTGTGAAAAGCAAAAGGAATTAAAACCTAAGGATTTACAACTCCTGAACTGACGTGACTTGCAAACAATGCGTGTGTAATACATCCAACATTCTCAATATTAAATGCTTTTGGCAAGCCAGAGCAAGACTTCTCTGTGGGAACCCCCATTCAGGGTTTTTGTCCAGTACCTCTCGCGTTAGGGGATCTTTGATGTGGCATTACCAGTGTCGCCCCTACACATGAAAAAAACTAATTAAAAGGGTAAGCCTTCCCCCCGTCATAGTCCATTAGTGGGCAGTTCATCTTGATAACTCGATAGGCTGTATTGACAGAGCCTCGACTCCTATCCTATCGCCGGGTCTGGACAAAAGGGGAGAGGACACACACCGTTCGGTGAGTGAAAGACGAGGAAAGGATGGCGGCTCAAGATCAGCCTCATGAAAACCAACAGCATAAGCCACCTTCCAAGCGGCTTCGTTTTGCTTCTCCCGATCGTCAAGCCTGATCGACTCGACTCTTTTCCTTGCTCCCCGGCCTCTCACTTCATTTCGTTCTTCTTCTGTACCGTCGCTTGAATGAAGACACCCGATCGGCCCGACTTTCCCAAATGCCCCCCACCGGCCATATATTAGTCTGTATCGTGGGTCTATTTGTTACAAAAGGTGAACATCCTGATTGGATTTCGAACATCGTCCCCATGCCCTTCATCGAAGAGCGCCCTACCTTACCACTTGACTAGTAAGGGGTCTTTCTTCTAGGCTTCTGATTGAACATTAAGGTAATGGGAGAGAAGGCAATCGACAGATAACTGGTAAGTAAAGCTAGGGACTGGGTTCTCACTCTAAGCCAGTACCAGTAATTTGAAAAAACGATCATTGTCGAATTGATCTCGAAATTGGATCACAATAGTAGCTTGCCTTCACTTAGAAACTCTACGCCCCCCACAAGGCACGATTCCGAGAAAGAATCTCGATTCATATTTTTCATAGAGAAATCTCTGATCAAGGATACCAGACTTTGCCTTTTTTTAGGAATTACTTTTCTTGAATTCCCAAATTCTCCGCCTTTTCTCAGCTTGACACCTACTTTAGAACAGCCTCTTGTACTTCCGTTCTTCTTATTCTCGTATCCGAAAAGTCTTTGATGGGCTTTGAATTTGTTGGTTATGTAGGCTGACAACCTTTCCTAGGTTGTTTCAATCAGGCCAAATAATCGATTAGTAGTATGCCTGAGATTGCCCGCGCTCTCTATCCCCTTTTTTTGGGGTCCTGCTGGGTGCGGCATATTCATGGACTGGCACGTTGAGTGCTTAAGTAAGATCAGTAGTCTGGCAGGTAGGTTTCATTACTTTTCTTCCATTCCTCCGCAGGTCTGTAATCTTGTCAAAGAGGGTTTGACCTCAGCAGCTGATTGCTTTTTCTTGTCGGGGGTTGGACCCAAGACCCGGCCCGGATATTTCATAACTGTTTCATTCGAAAGGAAGGCCAGGGGGATTAACGATAGTTCTGTTCCACTTTCTAAATAGAAAGGAAGAGGATTCGTCCTTCAAAGAGCTTTATTCGCCACGGCTGATGAAGAGTTTTCTGAGCGAGGATCACAGTTTGGCGATTCATAATAGAAGGGGGTATCTAGAATATCTATGTCCCAGGATGGAGCAGAAGTATGACCTTTTCAGGAAGAATATAAATAAAGCAAGATTTCGACCAGGCACGTATCGAAGGAGCAAAGGAGGAGGTAGCAATAGCATTAGCAGGAGCAGCAGGAAGCGAACGAAAGTGAGCTTGTTCTCGAATCAACGCGAAATGAAGTGATAGGCTGGGGGGCAGGGAGTCATTGGAAATCGAAGTAAGGGAATTGTCTGGAGTATGGTAGAACGAGTTACAAGGGGGTCCCGCAAAGGATTGTTCATGGAACTACTATCGAGATTTTCACTCGACAAAAAGGGTTTGGACTCTCTCATGGTACACTCCTCTTCCCGCCGAGCCCCTTTTCTCCTCGGTCCACAAAGATTTTTACCCCACGGAGGCAAAGAAAAAGATGCCAAAAAAGATTCACTTTAGCATCTAGCTCGAGCCCTACTAAGCCTACCACCCCCCTCTCTTCACCTAATACAAGGCAGTCAAAGTACCCGCCACCCTGTCATGGATTTCTTTTTAGTTACCCTGACCGGACTACTTCCTTTCTGAGGGAAGATGCGTAGATCGATACAGGAGTCGATTTAATATAATATTGATTTTCTAAGTCTTTCTACGCCAACTGAGAGCCGTGTGATGGGTGACTATCCAGCACGGTTTGGAGAGCACTTTTAGTCTGAAGTCATTTGTTTATCACAGAACAAGTCCCCCTCAGTCACTGCCATAGTTGACCCTCTCTTCGAGATCCAAATTCGTTGTTGGAGAAAGCGAAAAGGCGACTGACCTGGAACAGGCCTAAAGTTCGCAACTTATCCTTCTCTTCTCCGTTTCGTGGCTATCGGACCTGAACCCATTGAAAGTGAGAAAAGAAGTCTAGCGCGTAATGGCTTTCTCTGATAGAGGCCCGCGCTACACACAAGAATGAATTGTTATGCGGGGGAATAGCGGCGCCCTCGCCCGACGCCATTTCCGGACCTAGCAGCAGACCCAAGAGGCCAAGGTTGCTTGCTAACTCTCAGCGCTAAGAAAAGGGTAAATAAGACAAGCGATCAATCTGGCAAGTCAGGGATACAGGATGGATTTTTCCAGGGTGTATGATGAAATCCTCTTTTCAAAGCATGGGGAGCGAATAGGATTAGCTACCTCTAGTGAGTTAGAGACAGAGTTCGAAAAGGTCAAATCTTTGATGATTCCATCATCTATGATTGAGTTGCGAAAACTTCTCTTTTCCACGAAGGCAAACTCACTCTTGCATTCAAGATCTTCACACCGGTTTGTCAAGTCAATCTGAGAGTCTCGCTCTGACTGAACTAATCAGATGGGCCGCCCTAAACCTGAACTCCAATTTATCTTTCTGCTCGTTGGGGCCCGCTGAACATCATTTGGATGGGCTCGGATCCTTTGCATGATTTCATATGCCTTTGACGGGCTTTGAATTTGGACAAATCTGGAGGGCCTTCTTGCATGGACTTGGGCTTGCTTTGATGATGGGCAGGTCCTATCCATTAGACAATGGACGCTTTTCATTCTGATTTTTTTTCATTTATGTTAAGTCTGGTCGCTCGGGCCGTGTGCTCATTGTTGTTCGGATCTTGACCGGATCCTAGCTTCCTAAGCTCTATGTTGTTGGGGAACTCTGCAAGGGTCTTACCACGCTAGAGCCAATCAATAGAATGAAATGAAAGACTGTTGTAAGGAAGCTTGAAATAGGGAGTCTAGTCTACTCGGACCTCTACTAGGGCTAGAGCTAGCCGGAAAAAGAAGGGGAAAAACAGGCGATTCAAATCCCCCTTCTTCTTCTTCCCACGAAACTGAAACTAAAGAATTCCTTGTAGGGTCGGCTGGGTTCTAAACCAAAAAAGGGCATTTGAATGACTGTTTGAAGTTGATCCAAAAGCCATTTTCCTCTAATTAGCTACTGGCCCTCACCTACGGCCAGACCTACGGTCCGTAAGTCCAACCACGGACCTCACTGGTCGGCCATAGGTGGGATAAGAGACCCCTAAGTCTGGGACCCAACGAAGGGACCCCACCTACGGTCCGTGGTCTGATACACGATCTGTCGGTGGCTTCCATTGGTCCTGACACCAGATCCTGAAAAGCTACATTTTTTCCATCTTATCGAATCCAAGGTGCTACATTAATACTACTAAACGATGAGTACAGTCTCATATTCTTTGATGCACAATCGCAATTTATAATTATCCTTAATGAATGTATTTTAAGTTAAATAAAATGAATGCTATTATGAGTTACAATTTCTTGCAAGATTTCATTATTGACTGTTTTGGTAAAATATAAATGTTGAATAATGTTATAAATAAATTAATCTTTTTGAGTTCAGTTTTCAATTAAAGAGTCACTTAATTCTCTGTTTTATTAATTAAAATTATCTTTTTTCCAAAAAAGTATTAAATTGCTTTAAGATATCATCCTTAATAGTGGATAGCCAGATGAAAGGGACATTTCCTTTTAAGTGAAAATAAATGTATTTATAAAATTACAATTATGAGTTATAATTCCTTACCCAGCTTCGTTATTAACTGTTTCAGTAAAATATGAAAGTGGAATGTAGTTTTAAATAAATATAACTTTGTGATTTCAGTTTTCAATTAAAGAGTCATTTATTTTTTGTTTTATTAAATTTTTTTTTTCAAAAAAAATATTAGATTGCTTCAAGATATCCGCTAGCTTCAACGTCACGCTAATTCTATTCAACAAAGAGGGATTCACTAGGCTTTTCTAAATTTTCAAAAAAAAAAAACTTCATTTTCTCCATACTCACCTATTAGATTCTAATATAGTTCTGACTTTTCACCAATCTCCAATTGTTTTTTTATTCAAGCATGGTATGTCTCTTTGAATTTCCTCACTTGTCTTTTTTGATCTAGTATAATTTTCTACACTCTTTGATTGTTATAAATTTGTTGTGTTTTCTTTCACGGATTAGAGTTCCAATAAAATTTTGAAAAAGCATATATTATTTTATACATGATAGTTAATTATATTTTAATAATTTTCTTTTAAAAAAAATTAGCAATATAATATTTTTTTAATAATTTGTAAGACATGAATATATATACAAAAATTATTTTGTGTTACATAACGTAACAAACACTTATATCTTAAGTAAATTTTTATCAGTTATAGTAAACTATGTAGAATATACGTAGATAATCAATCGTAGTTTATGACTAACCTTAATAAATAAATATTAAATTAGATAAAATTGTAATTATGAATTATAATTTCTTACAAGACTTCATTATTGATTGTTTTTTGTAAAATATAAAAGTCGAATAATGTTTTAAATAAGAATAATTTTTTCCCCAAAAACTTAGATAATTTCTTTGAGATCACATTGATCTATAACGTTTGACCAACCCATCATATATATAAACTATAATGTTTCCCTTATTTTCATTGCCTAGCTTCAACGTCACGCTAATTTTCTTCAACAAAAAAGGCTAGGTAGGATTTCTTGAATTTTCAAAGAAAGAAAAACCTACTATGGATCGCTACATACCCGCTACCAGAGTCTAATATAATTCTGAATTTCCACCATGGTATGTATCTTATAATTTCTCACTTGTCTTATGGATTTCAGTCTTGAAAACTTTTTCAATTGGGTTAATTGTTGCACAAACTATCAAAATTATTCTAGTTGTAGAAATATTTAAAAATAGAATCAAAACTTCATCATTTTCACTTGTATAATATTTTGTATTACTTTCAATTACAAAAATATGTCTTAATTAGTATATGAACTTGCGTCCATAAAGATTAAACATATTCCTTAATGTTGAGATATTGGAAAAATAAAAAGTCGAATAATATTTTAAATAAATATAGCTTTTTGATTTAGGTTGTCAATTAAAAAGTAATTTAATTCTTTATTTTATTAAATAAAATTACTTTATATTCAAAAAAATATTAAATTGCTTCAAAATATCAGCCTTAATTGTGGATAGCTAGATGAAGGGGACATTTTCTTTTAAGTGAAAATAAATGAATAAATTAGATAAACTTGCAAGTATGAGTTATTAGTTTCTTACAAAACTTCGTATTGACTGTTTTGGTAAAATATAAAAATGGAATAAAGTTTTTAATAAATTTAGCCTTTCGATTTTGATTGTCAATTAAAGAGTCAATTAAGTTTTTATTTTATTAAATAAAATTATCTTTTTTCCAAAAAAATATTAGATATTTCTAGATATCAACCTTAATGGTGAATAGCTAGATGAAATGGATATTTTCTTTCAAGTGAAAAACATTTATGGCTACTAGCTTAAAAAGATGAGTTTGACCAAAACATCATATATATATATATATATATATATATATATAAACTATAACGTTTCCCTAATTTTCATCGCCTAGCTTCAACGTCAAGCTAGAATTACTTGAATTCTCATAAAAAAAAAAAGCTTTTGTCACTCCATACCAGCTTACCAGATTCTAATCTAGTACTGAAAATTTCATCATTTTCCAATTGGTTTTGATTCCTCAGCATGGTATGTCTCATCGAATTTCCTCATTTGTCTGGTTTAATTTAGAATAATTTTTTACACTTTTTGATTGTTATAAACTTGTTGTGATTTCTTTACCGAGTATGAGTTCCAATAAAATTTTGAAAAGGGAGATCTTATTTTATTTAATTTTTTTCTTATATATTTTATTTTCATTAATTATTAAAATACATGATAGTTAATTGTATTTTGATAAAAAAAAAAATTCAATTAGCGATATAATATTTTCTGTAATAATTCGTAAGACACGAATTGACATATATAAATTATTGTGTCACGCCCCGAGCCTACACCATGGACGTGGCCGGCACTCGAAGACCATTGCTGGCCCCAAGAGAACCCTTGGCTTGGCTTACTTACTCAGCGGAATACTATATGCATATTTATAATGATCAAACACTATAAATGTACTTTAAAAGAATAAACTGAACTGCTCAAACTGAACTCATAATGTTTTAAAAATAAACATTTAACTTAGCCAAAATGGCAACTCAACGCTAAATATAAGTCAATAACAAAGTAAAGACAAATGACTAACTGACTGTCTATCTATGAAGCCTCTAACAACTGATATGGATGTCGGGACAGGCCCACGACATCCTAATGAACTATCTAATACTAAAAGTAAACAAAAGGGATCCTCCGAAATGCAAAGAGGCTCACCAACAGACTCTGAACTGCTCACTGGATCAACGATGTGCTAGATGCCGATCCTAGTTACCTGCGTCTCCATCATAATACGATGCAGACCAATTGGTATCAGTACATTGAATGTACGAGTATGCGAGTTGGAATGCTAAAACAGATATAGGCTTACAAGGATTCTGAAAGAAACACTTACCTTGGCTCTTCTCAACTCATGAATACTTAACTGAACTCATTTTTATTATAAAGCAGTTTAAAACAAGTGCAATATAAAGAAAAAGGAAAATTGTTTAAAACATGATGTCAACTCAAAACCATAATATCATCAAATACATACCATGCTTCCTCTCAAAGTCTACTTATGCAATGCATGAATGAAGTCCCATACCCCCATTCATACTAAGTAGAACCCCTTGAGGAACCATGCAATTACTGTTGTGGGAATTTCTCTAATCGACAACCACCACTATAAGTTTAAGTGGTGATACATCACTTTACCTCACACTGCCAAGGACGTCCTATACCCTACCAAGGATATAGGACCTAACTAACTTAGTGGATCCACTAATCTATGCGAAAAGGGTTCATCTAAAAAGTATGACCCCTTTCTACCCATGATGGCTACATGGTTTTCATAGAGACTTGAGTTAATATGAACTCGCATCCCCACATCGGTGCTCAATAATACTCCCAAAATATACTTAGCTCATGTGTTTGTAAAAGACAAAACTCTTTCTCTGGTTTGAGATAATCACTCAAAATTTAGCTTAAAGCTCTCTTGGAAATCTCAGTTTCCTTTCTTGCTCAAATGTGAAAACATTTACTCTTTAACTGAAAACTAGCTCAAAGGCTCTTTTGGAAATCAAGGTTTCCCTTCTTCTTTAAATGTGAAAACATTTTACTCTCTGAGAATACATAGTCCCGATATACTCTTTTGAAGACATGAACTTCAAATTTTACTCTTTACTCAACTCAAAACTTAAGTCTTTAAACAAAGTTAAAACATTTGTAAAAGACTTTTAAAAACTTTAAGAACTTATCTTAACTTGACTCTTGACTTCTCTTATCTCTTAACTTGACTCTTGACTTCTCTTATCTCTTAACTTGACTCTTAACTCTTAACTTAGCTCTTGACTTCTTGACTTTTAACTTAGCTCTTGACTTCTTGACTCTTAACTTTCCTTGAATTGAATTATGGATTCAAGGATTATGATTTGCGATTGGAAAGATCTCATGATGTTTGGGAATGATTCTAGATAGCTAAACATGAGAAAAGACTGAAAATCAATCTTTGAAAGTGGGTCCATGACGCGGAGGCATAATTAAATTTTGGTTCCAAAAATGTCTTTTGAGGCAGAACACCTCGTGTCAGCTCTGCGACGCGGAAAATAATTTTTCAATCCTGGGAACAGGTCGCGCGACGCGCTCCCATCTTCTTCGTTTTCCAGCCCCAAATCACCCAACCTCGGTTCTTTTTCTCAAATTACCTTTAGATAAAGATACCTAACAATTGCACCTAAGAATCTAACTTGAAACGACTCTATAATGCGACGTAATGAACTCATAAACTTCTCAATTCATCTCAAATCAAGAACAACATTCAAATTCAAGAATTCATGTCAAGAACATCAACTTTCAAACTCTTTTAGGACAAATTTCGCTGAACTAAACATGTTTGGCGCGTGGGTGAATGAACCCAACGCTATGAGAGACTCACATACCTGGTAGGGATCACCCCCGACGAAATCCACAAGCTCATCCCGACGATCTTGACGAATCCTTGCTTCTTCTCCTCTTTTCTCCTCTTCTTTTCTCTTCTCTCAAAAACCCTAACTCTTTTGTGAAAGCGTAAACTGAACCAAATCAGTTTAGACCCTAATTAATTCACTAAAAACGAATTAAACCAATTGGGTATGGAAAAGACCAAAATAACCTTTTAAAATCCGGATTGGACTTCCCTTATTCGAACAACCCAACTTTCAATGGGCATAACTCACTCATAGGAACTCAGAATCGTGCAAACTCAAAGGCGATGGAAAGATCATTCCAAGAAATTTCCAACCATATCTGGAACTACACCTGACTCATCCTGAGCTAGGAGTTATGGCCGTTTGAAGTTGACCAAAAACTCACTTTTCCTAACTTAAACAATTTTCTAGATTTTTCATTATTTCCAAAAATGACTATGTCCAAATTCTTAACTTCTTCCTAGTTAATTCGATTTTTTGCGAGATGTTACATATTGTGCCTTACATAACACCACAAAATCTTATATCTTAAGTGAATTCGTACGGATTATAGTTTGGAACATTTTTTCAATTAAGTCAATTGTTGCACGAATCATCAGAATTATTCTAGTAGTAGAAATATTCAAAAATAGAATTAAATTCCATTTGATTAGGTATACCAATTAGAGTATCATTTTTACTTGTATAATATTTTGTATTACTTTTAATTACAAAAGTAGGTTCAAATCATCAATATTGTAGTGAGTGTTACACTTTAAAAAAAGGTCTAAAGTTAAGACAATGTTTTTTGAAATTTAATTAGTTTGAGCTTGAAATGTCTAAGAAGACACCTCAAAAAATTGAAGACAATTTTACAAAGCTAATGTTAAAACATGATTGATTCAAATTGAAGTGAATTAGACAAATTAAGAAGTGAAACATAATTGCAAATTTAATTGTCTATAATTTTTAATTATAATTATATCAATCGTGCTTTAAGAAGGTAACAAAACTTTGAGAAAATGTGGTACTTTAGCTACAATATATAGTATAATATTTTTGATGAAGAGGATTTTTTTTTTAACTTCCTCCGATGATCATTGATATGAAAGAGTTACATTTTGAAGTTTGGCATACAAAACTTAATACAAGATCTTAGGGCAGAAATAGAGTTAGAAAAACTCTATAAGTTATCCCAAAAAAAGGGAGTCTAAGCTAGCTATTACTCTACTAACTTGACTCATTGACAAGGAGGATTGGGGGGGTTCGTAAAGAAAATAAGAAGCTTTAACCTGCTGCATTCTGAAGGAAGGGAGCTCCCATCTATTTGTGTTAATTAATCCCCTAACTTCCCTCGGGAGATCAGAGAAAGAGTTGAAATCATGTATTGCATCAACACTATACCTCCTGGATGCTAATATATCAACATGAATTTACTGGCTTCCCTGAAGCAATGACTGATGATAAATCCATGAGATTCAACTATTTGTTGTGCTTCTTGGATCAATTTATCCAATCTCCAAGGTATTTTCCATTCTCCGTATATGCATTTAACTAAGAGTAGGGAATCTGTTTCTCCCGAAACCCTATCGTAACCTCTACTAACACACCATTTAAGACCATAGAGTACTGCACGGGCATCAACCATTTTGCTCGTACCTTGGCCTAGACCTAAAGAGTAAGGAAACATCATGTTGCCTTGGCTGTCTCTGATTAGCCCTCCTCCACCATAGCTTCATTGAACGCAAATTCCATCACTGTTGATCTTACTAAAATTTCTAGGTGGTTTGAGCCATTTGACTCTTATGGAAGTTCTTTGATTGATGTCCGTTTCATAGATTTGACAGAGGCTATTCCAGCTTTCCCCTATCTTTGCTTAACCAAAGTTCTTCTGAGTAACCTGCAATAAATTTTAAGTGATGTTAGTTTTGATTATGAAAAAAGAAGGCTTTACAGCCTCAAATTTATTGCTACACCTAGTTCTCCAGGTTCCCAGCAAATGATTGGGGGTAGATCTTTAGATATGAAAGTTGTAATGGGGTTTTTGGTCTTCAAATTCCACCAACTGAGTAATATCATCTTAAGAGTGTTATGCATATGTCCAATTCCCAGTGGCCCTGCAAAAAAATTCCAAATTCTTTTAGCTTGTAGACCTAGACAAAAAAGGTGATCAACATTTTCAATATTTGTGTTAGAGTCATTAGAAGTGCAACAATGACATCCAGGACCGATACTAATTCCAAACTTTTTAGTAACTCTTTTTACTAATCTAGCTAGCTCCACCAACACAATCATAGAGAGAGCAAATGTGTATCCTATTAAGTCTACATTGATAGAACAACTCAGATTTGATTTGACTCATAACATCCCTTAAAATTGGAAAATGGAGACTATGACATATGCTTTAATTTCTTGCTTTAACTTTCGTTATATAGAGTACATGCATTTTTTGCATTATTTTTATATTGCTATGCATATGAATGTAGTTTTAATAATTATTTTTCCATGTTGTGCAGGCGCTGAAAATATGTCTAAACTACAGTGACAAAGGATTCTCGAATGCCTTTATTCATTGTATTAGCTGTCTTGAAGTTTATTGTACATTGGTATGCTTAGATTGTTACTATTGTTATTGTTGTATATCGGTATACTTAGCTTGTTGTTGTTATTGTTTCCTTTTCATACCTACTTTGATTTGCTATACTTGAACTGAGGGTCCTCTGAAAATAGCCTCTCTACCTCCATGAGGTAGGAGAATGGATATAACTCAATAAAGTGAGTGTTGCTCTTCTCGCTTAAAGAAATATGAACTTTGTTTCTTTTTCTTCTTATCACCAAATCCAAATGAAAGGCCACCTTTAAACAAAGTATGGCTTATATAAATGATGTGTGATTGCTTATTTGTTGTAACAAATGTCCCTTCATATGTTTAAGAATTGTGTATTGAGAGTTTCTTTTGGCAAGTTTGAAATACTTAAGAGAGGGAAATTTTATGCTAACTTTAATAAATGAGATTTTTAGGATTGTTTTCTTGGGGTTTGTAGTAAGATGGAAGGGCATAGAAGTTGATGAGACTAAAGTAAAGGCAATAAGGGATTTACCAACTCTTAAGAGTGTTAAGAGGTTTGGAGCTTCAATAGGTTAGCAAGTTTTTAAGAGGATAGAGAATAGCAGCTACCCCTTAATCTGATATGATTAAAAAGGATAATGGTTTTGTGGTAGGGTAAAGTAAGATAAGTCTAATAAGAAGTTGAAATATAAGCTTAATTAGTTCGCCTCATTTATTGCAACTTACAAATTATGACAAGACCTTTGAGGTTGAGTTCCATGCATCGGGGAAGGCTATTTGAGTCGTTCTCATGCAAGATAAATAATGACATGAAACTCAAGGTAGGTTGAATCAAAGGAATGCTACTGGGTAGAATTTCATACAAGGAAACGATAATGTGGTTATCCATATGCTTTTTAGGAAATATTCCTTAATCAACAATTTGAGTGCTAAGTTGGAAGGTATAAGGGATTTATATGCTAGTGATTTTGAGTCTCGGAAAAACTATAGTGATCGTTAGTCTAATGTTCCATGAAAGTGTTGTTTGCTATAGGCCCATGATGGTGGAATGGTGGAACACTTTGGATATTTCTATGGACTTTGTTTTTTATTTCAAGGCATATGATCAAATTGGAAAGATGAATGGTTTGTCACGTGGTTGCTTTCTAGGCTATAAGTAGATCGTTTGTAACTTTCTAAGTCTGATTATGCTGGTTTTTTACTCTGATGGAGGTAATTTGGTATCTTAGGATGATTGTGGAATTGATTACTCAAAACTTTTGTAGTGGTATCCTAGTTTTTTTCTATTTTAATAATCAATTGATCTGTCATGCGTCGACTTCTTTCGCCTCCTTTTTGTAATTTTTGTTAGCCTTACATGATTTAATGATCTTGTGTGTTTTAAATCTATTCAGCTACTACCTTGACAAAGTCACCTTCACTGAATATGTCCCTTGGGTATGCGACGAATGCAAGGAGAATGAAATCACTAGAACGACGAATTATGATGTTGTCCCTCCTGTAACTAGTTTAGTAGAACATAGTCATACTGCACAACCTGTTGATGATCCTATTTGGAGGTGAGTAAATATCTCACAGATTATTCAGAAGTTATTGTTGTATACATTGTGAATAAAAATATTTGTTTTCTTGCACATTTTCTAGCAGGGGTTGCTATTACATTTGGAACAACAAGTATACGCTTGACGGAGTTGTTGCTCACCTCTCCGACAAAGCAAGTCAAAGTGTATCTGAAAAAGCAAAGCTACTTCAACTTCATCTTCACTTTGAAATGGTTTCAAAAGATGATTTATGGCCTAAGTATTTCAAAACACCAGAGGCTATTGTCGATGACATTGAATTATTTTTCTTGCCCTCGGAGGCAAGGTAACTACTTTATATGTTCACCATTTTATGCTAAGTGCTAATCATCAAATTCGCTTTGTTTTCATTTTTATTTTCTCCGTACAGACACCATGATAAATTTGATAGTATGGTTCAAGAAATGAATGGTGGAGAACATGCTCTCCGAGCAGTAACACCATATGGGGAGCTATTGGTTTTCACATCCACAGAACTGCCCCTGCGTCACTTGAGTAAGTTTTTACTCATTTCGTGTTTTCATTAGATGTTATTTCATGTTCATTGATAACTTATTAGAAAAACTTGTTGGTAGATACCAACGGAAATGCTACTTATGGGGCATTTTCAGAGCGACACGAGGTTCTAGTAGCCGTCTACTGCTACCAAATAGGATTCAAACTCCTGACAATGTTTTGGCTCCCAGAGATGTTGTGAACGATAGGGCCCCTACTAAGGACGATGCACAAGTTATGACAGATGAGTTGGGAAGAGGCAAGAGGATCAGAAAAACAATTGCTAGGTTGGACGACTATATATGTTTGTAGTCGGGATTAAAGTTGGGTGGTATTAGAGTTAGCCAAAAGGACAGGGGAATCAATATGATCTTCTTTATCCACCATTTGACTGAAACTAAACTTTGCGATGGACAAAACAAAAGTTTCGTACTATTCACTATGTTTCAGATCTTAGTATTGCTGGCTCTCGAGGATTTCTCGATTTTCAACAAATTTAAACAGTTTTTTTTTTCATCCATGATGTTATGTGAAATGTTACCATATGTATAATATCATCTGTTTAGCTATACAAGGTAGTTTTTGTAGTACATTCACATTTCATAGTATGATATTCTTATTATTATAAATGACTCATCACAATTAATTGTTGATTAATTAAGAAATGTGTTAATTGGCTACTTAATTTGAAAAGTGCTTTTGTCCATACTAGACCAACCATTTATGTATGATCAAGATTTCAAAAGTGTTTCTACATGTTCTCAAATAGTAGCAATAATAAATAGTCATAACAAACGACTGCATAAAGTTCAAATCCAAGCAAAAAGCTTCCCTAGATTTTGCTGAGTAAATCAAAGTCATAAGATGATGACAACAACAACAACATAGTAATACTTAATGGTGATCACATAATAAAGTGAAATTTGGAGAGGGTAAGACGACGACAACAACATATTAGTGCTTAATTAACGTTACCCTTTACTTCGACCTCGACTGTAACGCTACCCCTTACTTCGACCTCGACTGTAATGCTACCCCTTACTTCAACCTTGACTGTAACTTACCCCTTTACTTAAGTAATATCTTAAGCTTCTCTCTTAGCCCTTTTCCAGCCTAATCTAATTTCACTATTCTATTAGTCAAGATTTTAAAAAGAAAATCTAACAGACGTAGGAAATATCAATAAAAAAGTGATCAAATAGGATCTCTTGAAAATTTTGATAAAGCTTCTGTATGAATGGCAAATAAGTTTATGTTTTAGTCTATTACAAAAAGAATGTCTCTTTCCTAATTTGGCAACTCTTTAATTTCAAATTCTTGCTTGGCATGTTCAAAATTACAAGATTAATTAAAGGACAATTTGGTTCATAATACACATTTTAAATGTAAGCCTACAAAATTCAAACATCTTCTTAACTTGCTTAAACTCTGTGTCTGGTCAAACCAACATAAACAAATTGAAACATAGGAAGTATTAGTTAGGACGATTGAGATATAATTTGGTTGGTAATATACTAAATTTCTCTTCTTACATGTTCAAACACACTCCAATTCCTCTCACATTCAGACGAGCTACAAGTTAGACTTAGAACTTTGATAGAAAACTTTTGTAAGTGTAGAATGGAAGAACCATATTGCTCCCACCATTCAACCTGGTGTTGGTTTTCATTTCTGAAATTATGATTCTTAGATTAAAAAAAAATTGCTTTTTTTAACTTTGCAAAAGGTTCACAAGCAAAAGAACAACTTGAGAAAGATGTCAACTTACTCATGACAACTTATTTGCAAATTCAAACCATAAATAGTAAAGGTTCGAGCTGAAGCCTCTCAATGATCTAGTGTTCATTGAATACGAGACATTTGAGATGTCTTACAATTCTCGAAAATTAATTGATCCAAATTCTTTTGATGGAAGTAATGAGTCCAATGAATGGCTAATTAGAGTCTCTAAAAATCATAAATATAAACAAGTATTTTTATGGAGAATATGATTTTACTTGGGGTAATGTTGTTGAGGCAAGTGGAGTGGTGAAAACTTTTATGGGTTGGAGGGGAAGTTCAAACTTTTATGAGCAAAAACTAAAAAGAACCATGTACAAGACAATCCCTAATTAATGAAATGTGAGGATGATGTTGGAGAATATTTTGAGAATCTTATTCTTGATAAAGAATAGATATTATTCTTCTCACTTAAATAATTATGGCCTTTGTTTCTATTTCCGCTTATCACCAAATCCAAATGAATCCGGATGTTGAATGAAAGTCTACATTAAAACAAAGTATGGCTTATATAAATCATTTTTGATTGCTTATTTGTTGTAGCAAATGTCGATCCCTTCATGTGTTTAAGAATCGTGTCTTTGAGAGTTTTTTTTTGGGCATGTTTGAAATACTTAAGAGAGGGTTGATATGTTGAGTGCTAAGTTGGAAGTAAGGTTTTGAAAAAGTAAAGGATTTATTTGCTAGTGATCATATTGAGTCTCACAAAAACTATAGTGCTCGTTAGTCTAACGTTCCATGAAAGTGTGTCATTTTCTATAGGCCCATAATAGTGGAATGATGGAACACTTTGGGGTTCATAAGACACTACGACATTTTGGTGGAAAAAATTATTGGCCACACATGAGATGGAATGTAGAAAGGACGCATAGTCAATATCCAGAACACAAGCAAACTGATGTTGCCTCAAGGTTTATAACACCTTTGATTTATTCTGAATGGACCTTAGTTGGATATTTCTATGGACTTTGTTGTTTCTTTCCAGGCATATGATAAAATTGAAATGATAAATGGCTTGTCATGCCGTTGGTTTCTAGGTTATCAATAGATCGTTAGTAGCTTTCAAAGTCCAATTATATATGTTGATTCTAACTCTCTTGTTTGTTGTTCTAGTTTGGTATACTGATTGTGGACATGATTACTCAAAACTTGTGTCGTTGAACTAATATTTTGTGTGTTTTAAATCTCTTCAACTACTGCCATGACAATAAATTCCCAATCAGGAATTCTAATCTCGTCCCACTTGGAACGGATCTGGTAGAGCATAGTCATGGTGTACAATCTGTTGATGATCCTATTTAGAGGTGAGGGGATGTCTCACAGATTATTCGATTGCGTTATAATTTATGGACCCGTGAATGAAAATGTTTGCTTTCTTGCACATTTCTTCCAGAGGTTGTTTTAACGTATGGAATAAAAAGTATGAGCTTGACGGAGTAGTTGCTCACCTCTCCGACAAAGCATGCCAAAGTGTTTCTGAAAAAGCAAAGCTACTTTTACTTTATCTTCACTTTGAAATGGTTTCAAAAGATGATTTATGCCCTGAATATTTCAACACATCAGAGGCTAATGCTGATGACATTGAATTGTTTTTCTTCCCCTCGGAGGCAAGGTAAGTACTGTATATGTTCATCATTTTATGTGTAGTACTTTTCATCAAATTCGCTTTGTTTGTCATTTTAATTTTCTCCGTACAGGCACCAGGAGAAATTTGATCGTTTGGTTGAAGATATGATTGGTGGAGTATATGCTCTCCGAGCATTAACGCCATATGGGAAGCTGTTGGTTTTCACATCCACAGAACTACCCTTGGTCTAAGGCAAGAAAGTATGATCTGTCACGTGTGCCAAGGAGATGGCGATTAACATTGAATTCTCTCCTCTTGTTTTAATATGCCTCACTGGAATTAAACTTTGCGATAGACAAAAGTTTCGTATTATTAACTATGTTTCAGATCTTAGTTTTACTGGCTCTCGAGGATTTCTCGATTTTCAACAAGTCTAAACAGTTTTTTTCATCAATGATGTTATGTGAAATGTTACCATATGTAATATGTCATCTGTTTAGCTATACAAGGTAGTTTTGGTAGTACATTCATATTTCACAGCATGTTATTCTTATTATAATTAACTGTTCATTAATTAAGAAGTGTGTTATTTGGCTACTTAATTTGAAAAGTGCTTTTGTCAATACTAGAGCAACCATTTATGTTTGATCAAGATTTCAAAAGTGTTTCTACGTGTTCTCAAATAGTAGCAATAATACATAATCATAAAAAACGACTGCATAAAGTCCAAATCCAAGCGAAAACCTTTCCTAGAGTTTGCTGACTAAATCAAAGTCACAAGACGACGACAATAACAACAACATAGTAATACTTAATGGTGATATCACAATAAAGTGGAATTTGGAGTGGGTAAGACGACGACAACAACATAATAGTACTTAATTAACGCTACCCCTTACTTCGACGTCGACTGTAACGCTACCCCTTTACTTAAGTAATATCCTAAGCTTCTCTCTTGGCCCTTTTCTCAGCCTAATCTAATTTCACAATTCTATTAGTCAAGGTTTTTAAAAGAAAATTTAACAGACGTAGGAAATATATTGAATAGGATGTCTTAAATTTTTTTTAAAAAGCTTCTGTAGCTCCACCCTGTCTACTAGATTCTTCATCAATCCTAAATTGTTTCTATTTACACCATGATATGTCTCTAACATTTTCCTCACTCATCTTCTTTGTTTTAGTATTTTCTCTTCTTCTTTTTTTTTGTTTGTTATAAATTTGTTGTGTTTCTTTTTACATGTAAGAATTTCAATAAAATTTTGAAAACTAAGATCATGCTTTAGTTTTACTCGATGAAGAAACTAGGCTATATGGAGAACTTGAAATTTTTTGTATTGATTCTATATATCTGTTTTTTTTAATCAATATTGTTATGATTGCAGTCCTAGGAAGAATGTGTACGTTATATTTTTTATTTTCTATTTTTTCTCCCCATTAGACTTCTTTAATTTATATTTTTATTTGGGTTCAAATTAGTGTTTTGTGACTTTATTGAAAGCTTGTTGACTACTAACCAAAATAGAAAATCTATAGTTAGTTGTGTAAGCTAAAATACACTTCTCATTTGGTTTTTTTTTTTTCATATTTTAAAAATATTATTTATAACTATTGTATTTTATTACTCATTACATGTATCACTACTAAAAAAACTGTCAAAAACCGACGGCCAAAAGCAATGGACGGGGTCGCTTTTTTGGTCAAAATCGACGGAAAAGCGACGAAGTCACCTCCATCGCTTTTTAGCTCGACGCTTTTCAAAAAACGATGGATTGCGTCGCTTTTTGATTCTTTTGTTTTAGAATTTTTTTTAACAAAAGCGACAGACTCCGTCGCTTTATTTTAATTTTAATTTTTTTTAATTTCTAAAAGGCGACGCAGTTCGTCACTTTTCTAGAAATTTTATTTTTGAGAAACCCAGAAAAGCGACGGACAAAAGGACCCTGTCCATCGCTTTTCTGGAAATTTTATTTTTGAAAATCCATGAAAAGCGACGGACAAAACCACACTATTTGTCACTTTTCATGCAATATTTATGCTGCCCACCTGCAAATGCAATTCAATTCAATTCTACACTATTCAGCCCAATCAAACACACACAATTATAAACAATCTAAACAAAACATAAAACAACAAACTTAAAATAACATTCAAAAGTATCTAAATCACAAATTAAAGACTTATAAAGTCTTTCAAATTCGTTTCAAAATTTCAAATAGTTTATAAATGTCCAGAGATCTAAACCAGGGAGTGGGATCTACATAATCATCCTCATCACTCTTGTCGTCGGTGTCATCGGGAGCTGAAGTAGTAGGTCGACGAGCGAGGTTCATCACTTGTTCTTTAATTTGTTGAATGGTCTCACTCATGCTTTCTTGTTCAACTACTCTTCTCTGTTTCGACTCTGCTAGTGCCGCTGTAAATTTAGCTATTTGATCCGACACAGCAGCAATCTGAACACCATCAAGTGCCTCGGCTTGATGTGATGGTTTGAGTAGTCATCGTAAACCTATTCATTGTCAGTACTTGAGATTCAGGTCCAAGTGCTACTTCTTTCACTAATTGCAAATGTTGAACACTTGAGTAGTCATCGTAAACCTACGTGATTGTTATTTCAAGTAATATAATTTAGTATAACATGAATATATTATTAAATACTTAGTGATTTCACACTTACATAGTTCCTCAGCCATTTGAAAAATTCTGTATAGATGGCTTCATTACCCCATGTGTTTACGAACAAGCTAATCATTTTACATTCAAATATTTTGTTAGTTAATGATCACTTATTAGTATGTAATTTAATAACTAGTTTAGTATTGACTTAACCACATTATTTATTTTAACTTATTTAAACAACTTTAACTAGTTTAGTTTTGACTTAATACAACAACTAAATCCACCAACTAACCCACATTATTTATTTTAACTTATTTAAACAACTTAACAACTTTTTAACTTGAACTAGTTTAGTTTTGACTTAATTCCAACAACTAAATCCATCAACAAAACCACCTTCTTTAATTTAACTTATTTAAACAACTTAACAACTTTATAACTTTAACTAGTTTAGTGTTTACTTAATACAACAACTAAATCCACCGACTAAACCACATTATTTATTTTAACTTATTTAAACAACTTAACAACTTAGTAACTTGAACTAGTTTAGTTTTGACTTAATTCCAACAACTAAATCCATCAACAAAACCACATTATTTAATTTAACTTATTTAAACAACTTAACAACTTTATAACTTTAACTAGTTTAGTATTGACTTAATTCCAACAACTAAA